>JABASD010000023.1:0-175145 GCA_019776165.1 Pogonognathellus flavescens | reverse complement strand
ATTTTCGGTAAATACCGGTATTGGAGAAAGCAATACCGGGATTCGGTATTCGGTAGTACCGGTATATACCGGTATTGAAATACCGGTATTGCATACCCTATTCATTATATCCTTATGTAGGCAGATTTGAAACTCAATTTGAGGCTTCCCTAGTGTGGAAGAACCCAGCATGAAAATGTATTATTTGGTGTATGCTAATGTAGGAAACTTCTGACTGACTACAATAAAATTTGCAGATAACATAACAAGCAGTGAACAGAAGAGAAGGCATGGGGAGCTAGATGGCAAATATTATGCTTGTCTTGTCGTATTTCATTAGAGTGAGAGATATATAATATGAAACATGGCTTACGCGATGTCACAGCATTAATTTCACTGCTCTTTGTGTACCACACCATAGCACATCCATTATATAAATAACAATATTAATCCTTCCTTTATATTCAGCAACGAAATCCGTTCAATTTAACTTGTAGTCTTAGTGAGAATTCAAGTCAAGGGTAAATGTAAATAGTTAATTTATTCCTGAAACAGCAAATGAGAGCTGCACTGACTGAACTGAAGCCTATAGAAATCCAGATTCATGAAGAAAATGCCATGCTTTGTGCAGTATTTCCTTTCCTTGTGTTTGCTTATGTAGGAGTCGAGTGGAGGTACCTAGCTCATCAAATGAATACATTTATATACGTACTGCGTACCTATAGTTAAGTTATGTATCTCCCGTGACTTTTTGGTGTGAGAAATGAATAGACTTTTGTATGTGTATCGAACTTTCCAGTAATAACTCTAATTAGTGAATATGCTAAGGATGGGATTATGTCTTTTTGACTTTAAAATGGCAATCCTCGAATCGTCATTTTACAATCCTTTCAGAAGAGATTACTAAAAGGGAAAGGAACTTTCTCTCTTTGAAACTAAAACTGAATGTAAAGGTGCAAATGTAGATTTAGTCCATTTGCAATTATTATGTAACATAGTGGAATTTAAAAGGCAGTACGCTTACTGCCTACTGAGTCATTAGGTGCGTCCAATAATCTTTACATATTTAACGTGCCTACTAACCGTATAGGGACGTGTTGAGTGGCATGAACTGAAAATTAATTCATGCATCAATTTTAATTTACGCCCACCTTGCCATGTAAAGTTAATGAAATCAGAAACTTTAATTTTTAATGGAATAAAGTTATGTAACAGTATTACAAAATACGAAAGCGCGGCCCAATATAATATGTTCCAAATTAATTCTTGATTCTCATTAAAACTATTATTGCATAAATTATTTTTGGCATCATGAATCATTCATAGAGGAAACTTGCATGTCTGCCTGCGGAAAAATTGTATTCATCAGTTACTCTAGAATCTAAATGGAACCAATTAACAATGAATGATGGTATATAACAATTGCACATATTATTAACATTTGTTAATTGCCCTCATTAATTTATCACTTTCACAACGTATATTGTGTAAGAACACGTTCCTCTTCTATGTGCAGTATATCTCTCGTAATGAACCTGCTAGTAGAGATTTATCGCCTAATACTTACGGTCGGCAGACAATACAAATGTTTGCAACTTCAGAATTTGGGTTTAGAGAGACTGGTCACAATCTAAATAGGCAGATTCACCTAAATATTATAGCATCAGTTTGGAACACCAGCTCGCTTTCCGCGGTTATGTTCCATCTTCACATTTCACTGCTTTCACCAACTTTCCTCTATACGGCATGGTCACATAAATAATAGAGATAATGATTTTGCATTGTAGCATAATTTAATAACTTCGCAGTTACTTATACCCTTATAACATACAGAATTACAAAGTAAAGCAGCTGCTGGCTTGGTTCTTTGAAGATTATTTTAAGATCATTTGATATAGATTAGGTAACTCTGTTCGGGTAGCAGGAAAATTATGGTTGTAAGTAGCCCCATAGATTACCATACTTTTTACATTATCTGTATACGAGTGAGCCATATTTTTACACTAGCGACAATGCAAAAGTGTATCGACATAGTTGTGAGACTACCTCTGCAAGCTTGCAGTTTACTACGTATAACATTGTACTTATTTTATCACGGTTATCTCAAACTTTCTCTTTTAAATCACGGTGTTCGTCACGAACCATTTTTAGCTGGTCTCGGTAAGCTTTTACTTTTGTGTAAGGAAGGATTTCCCATTCTTAATGATTTATTTTTAGCACAAGAAAATCTCAACAACTTCACAGCGTAATCCCTACATGCCTAAACTTTGAAAAACATATTTTAGTAAAAACGTGTTGACCAGGTTCCACATTGTTGTTAAAATAGTTCAGCACGAAAGTGAACAATTGCTTTTGAAGATGTAATTTTGTAATTACTTTGAGACTTAATGGAATGTACGTATACTTCATGCATTGTCAACTGCGAAAATGGTAACGAAAGCTGACAGAAAGATCCCCAATCAAGTGTGAAACTTTTTCGTCTAAGTTAAATGAAAATAAAGAAGTATTTCGCTTTTGCTATGTATTCTTTTCATGCTATCCCAGTAATTGGAATGATGTAATGATGATGCAGCACAATGAAGCAACGAAGGTTGAAAACTATATAGCAGAAACTTTCAGCCCTGCACCATAAGTTTCGCCTAGGCAAGCCTTTCAAAGATAAAAGTATTAAAGCAGCAGAGCGGAATGGAAGAAAGATAACACAAAAGGACAGAAAGAGATGGGGTAATGCGGTGCACAGAGGAGAAACTAAAGAAAGTCAAGAAAGTTGTAGTTTGTTTTCTAAAAGGAGTAAAGAAGGTTCCACACGTACTCCTCTAGGTAAGGGTGGTTACCGCAGGAGTACCGGATCCACAGAAAAGAGAAAATAGATAGCTTTTTGATTAAAAGGATGATTTAACCCAATACATTCCCTTCGGTGGATTTCAGAGGCTTCTTCCCATCTCTTATTTCCGAGTCTAATAGGTTTGTTTAATGACCAGTATTCATTGAAATGTCATCCAAGCCAATGATAGATTTTTATATTATGAGTTGTATACGCCTAGTCTGCCTCCTAAGAAATAGTCTGAGTATATAACATTTCTTTTGCCAAAGTGAAAAGTAATGCTTTGATGCTATTGGAACGTCTGAGAGTAAATTAAGAACCCAGCGAAGTCTCAATTCTCATGGAATTTTTAAGTAATTCTGGAATTCCATGTGGTATTGGATTGGAGTGTTATTAACCGTGGATTCTGGAATAGAGTGATAATACTAATAGGAATAGTAATAATAATCTCCTGAGATACACACACAAGAAAGAAGATCAATCAATACTTTCGTCTACTCTTTCAGCAAGATTTCTATACTTACAAAGATATCATACATATCAGTGGTAATTTATCTCTATGGGTGGGTGTAACCCAGTTGTATTATAATGGGTATGTATATTAATTCAAATTTGAAATTCAATTTGTCCCCTACGAAATCCTATTCGTGAAATATTCTGACCTTCTACCAACATTGAGAATAACATTTTTTCAACCAATCATAGGAGAGGTTCTAAATCCTACCCTCCTGTGTGTCTCCCACTGGTATATCAACAAAACTTTGCGAAAACAAGTAATCTTATATCTTTGGCATAAAAAACATATTTCGGAGAAATTTTTGAAATTAGAATTCTGATGGCTCGCAAGATACAACGGTGAACTTAATACACACACTACACTCTATGAATTATATTTATATTTTAGCTTTATAGCTTTTATTGGAGAAACTCAACTCTCTCTCTCTCTGTCTGTTGTGTGAACGGTACATGGGTTTAATGTGTATACATGGAATTTAGGAAGGCTGTTGTGAAATTGTGTAGAAGTGCTAGGTAAAAGATGTATTTTTGCTGTAGTACCGCAGGCATTTATTCTCAATGGAATTTCAAGTTCAAATATTATGTATGAAGTAATTGAATTGCACATCAATGCGCCCAGCCAAAATTCTGCCCGGTTTGACTGATCAAACGATGAGCATGTACATAATAAAAACGCGAAAAAGATCTCTGTTGAATATAAATGTGATAGAATGAAGTAAAAAGTTGGATGTGAACGAAGGGAATACGAATTCAAAGAAATTCTAGTTATCAGTTATAGCACACGGTTCAAAATGCAAATGTCAAAGGCACATTTCGTTTTAATCCTAAATCAGCAGAGCCTTTACACATTCTGCCCCTGGTGATACCATTGACATTTTAATGTCATCTCAGAGTATTATATGCATCAACACGCTGGCTTCTACTCTGGTACTTTCTATTGAACTCTATTTCATTAAAAGCATGAAGTACTCTCTTCAAGAATATGATGTAAAAAGTACTATGTCACTAAATATATTTGCTACCGACAAAATGAATAAATTATACACAGGAGAGGGGAGGACCGACTAAAATAGCAGAGATTAAGTTGGTTCTATGGCTCGGGATATAAAATTTCTGAAATACATAAAATATACATGATCCTGAGTGTGAGTTTGGATTCCTCCGGTGCGATGTAATGATGGATGAACTATATGGAAGTTGCCGTGGTAGTGGTACCACGGAAAATTCAAGTTTTCTCGATGCAAAGTTTTAGTGCAGGTATTTGCATAATGGTAGGCACAGAGATATGTATATACATTTGGTTATAGCATAGACCACCAATTACTTTTGCCTTGGAAGAACGGAAATATGTACTTCTCTGAAATGTTTTGCCTTGCTTCTCCTTGTACGGACAAAATGGATATTATTTAAATTTTGAGTAACGTTTATGAAGCGCTTACCAATGAGCTTGCCATCGATTCCGAATGTGAATGAATCCCAGTGTTTGATTTAATGTTTTTATGTCCATGGGTTTGCCGCATTCACATTTAACTTATCATGATGGCCGGCATAACTATTTTCTTTCCCATTACAGGATCGTCTCTGCCTTTCAAGCGAACATAATAACACCATTATACTGACACTGCTGGGATTTCAATTTATAGACCCTATGTATACTCTTCTGGGTCTTTATCATTTTGCACGAACGGTTTTGATAACTAGTTTATGTGAAATGAATATATAGAAGTTCTCGAGAATGTTTTTATTATACAGAGAGCACGAGCTTAATGAATAAAGATAAAGATGGTGATAAAGAGTATTTCTTTTACTCTGACTACCTGCATTGAATGTGTTTACTAACCATATAATTACTCACGTTTGAATGCTTAAGAAAAGATGTGGAGAATGGAATGGTATTATGATGCTGAAGTTTTCATTTCTCACATTCATTCCTCACAAACAAGCTAGAGAGAGGTCGTACGAGTGTAATGGAGAAACCTACCAGAAAAAGAGGAAGACAGGAGTACTACAGAAGTGCAAATGTGGCTAAAGGAAAGAAAAAAATTCGTTTCGAAAGTTATTCCACTCTTTCTTGTTATATAAGCTCATTCTACTACTAGGGCTGAAGAGAATTGCATAGCTACCAAGTACACAAAGTTCTTTCCAGGAAAATCCCTATTTGCCCAAGAACTTTCTAATACAAGAAAGGACATTGATTTTGCACAACTTGAACCATTTCTATTTATGTAGTAACTGTATAGTAGGTAAGAAGAAGTTTCTGAATATTTATAAGATGGAAAGGAGAGTAACTTTTCTCGTATCTGGTATTTGTTATAGAATCATCATCCGATTTAGAATACGGATGCATGCTTAAAGAACTAAAGAGCCCCAAAGAAACTGACATTTGCTGAAGATAAAAGAAGGTCTTTGTGGTTGACATCCAATATACCAATTCAAATAGGATGGTGGCGTTGACGACACTAATCTACTCGAGTAAAAGTGGGGGAGACCAGTATAGATTTGCTTGTACCGGGAATTAATGTGTACACAAGGGAAACTGTTACTTTTAGAGTAAACTACTTCTTTATTCAATGCAGGTTTTGCTTCTCCTGGGGGTGATGATGTAATGTGCCATATTACATGCATGCTTCAAGCTCGATTAAAGATGAAGAAATAAGCATTTGTTCCGTATACTACACTGATAATGTTACAGTACACACAAGACCTGTTACGAAAACCAGAATTGATTCAGAGAGCTTAGTTTTATTTGATGAAACTCCTGTAATAGTTATAGAGCTGTATACATTTTCTCAACGTTAATATAAGTAAGTAGGAGGGAATTCAGTACTCATACAACTACAACATTTCCACCCACATAGTTATTAACCTAATAACACTGCAGATAGAAAAACTCCCGAATTTTACTCTTGATGTGCATTACCTAAATGCAATTCTACTAATTACTAATTGGTACCTCAACTATAACTTTTGCATTATCCCATCAACTTTTTGTGTCAAAGTTCCGTTTGTATTTCCTGTACTTATTTGCACTTTTTGCTGAATTATGTCATTCCCACTCTATGTTACAGAACTGTAAATCATTGGCAATTTCAACGAGTGATATACTGATTGTGAGTACCTCAATGACGTGCTGTATGGTAGGTATATATGATGCTGCATCTGCATATAGAGTAGGTCCCAAAGTCCCAAATCCTGTCTTCTCTAACAATCGATTACCACCAGTTTTACATTTTCTAGTGACTATAACGGGAAATCTATCTTTCGCCAATCAGTTTAACGCTCAGGTTTATTTATTATTTCAATTCGGTCAATCTCGTTCAAATCCCCCTGGAAGAAAAATATTCGACCGTGGAACATTCGAGCTAGAGACTCTTTCATCCACACCTATATCGATTCCTGCCAATGTTTTGATAATCTATGCTTCCGACTCGGGTACATGCAAATGCAAATAACGTTATGTGATCTTATCCCATATTCCATTTTAGACGATATAAGTACACAGTTCCTGACTGAGTAATATTAAAAGCGTGTGTATGTAGCTAATTCATATGCATTGCATTATATACCATACGTATATTTATACTATAATTACTTTTGCTCTTTCGCGTGACTATTTCTTATTTTATTATTACTAATCTTATACTCTACAGATTCACGGGCAAACTATACTGTCAGTTTAACAATACAAAACAATTTTCTCGTACAATTAGCAGCAACTACCAGTCTAAATAGAGCAACATAAATAATGCTAAGTTGTGGAATGACATGACCTAGGTATTACGTACGTATACTGTATTTTCCAACCAAAATAGTCATTTGCAAGCCAAGAATTAATTACTGCGTAGAAAACGTAGAAGAATTACTACTACATCAGAGTTCTATAGTATAAATCTGGTAGTGTGTGAATTATATATGTGACACATTTTCTTTTCCATAAACATGACGGTTATAGTGTACTGTGCACTCTACGGCACGGATGGAGCGATAAATAATTTGCTGTGACAGATGCTGCAATGATGGAAGTGCAAATGACATCTAGACATATTTAGTTGTGACACTACGGTATTGAATATATAATTGTGCATAGCCTTATATCGTGTCATGTGTCATGTATTCTACAACATGACAGCAATGAAGCCTATTCAGACGAGATCATTATAATATATGAGCACTCACTGTATACATACAGGAGTCTATTGAAAGAAAACACTTTGTTTTTCTTTCATCATGTAATCTAACTTATTTACCTTTCGAATACACGCAACCTAGTTTGACAAATAAGTCAGTCCCAGACTAATACCTACTAGAGCTTGGCATTTTGACAAGTGGCACGGTATACTTTACTCTGTGCACACGAAGATTCATACCTAGATTCTAGATATGAATACATGGATGTATTTACATGGAAAATGAACAGAGTAGATGATACATCGAAGTTGCACCAAAAGAGTTCTTGTGTCTATTCAAGAGCCATCAGACAGTGTTGACACAGTTTGTCATTGGAAATTTATTTATGACTCAGTTGAGAAGGAAGTCAAACGCAAATAAAAGTCAGAGTTGAATTTTAGCAAATTATGAAGTTTGTTTACTTACATTATGGGTTACATAATATTATAGTAATAGGTAAATATTGAAAAGATATCATTCCTTTTTGATCATGGAGTATTGCTACAAGTAATATCCGTTATGCAAGCAGTAGACTGATATTAGGTTCTGACGCAAAATGACATGACAGTCTTACAAAAACTAAAGCATTGCTCGGGGGTAGTCACTGCGAGTAAAGTTTTTTTATCAAAGCCGACAGTTTTGTTGTCAATGTCAGTTTAAGAAGTGAAACGGAACGACATGGTAGAATAGAATGAATGAATATTAGTATAGGTAATATGCGTTGAACAAAGAGTAATACAGAGTTTGACTTTGAATTTGAGTAGGTCCCAACTTCTTTCTCCTACCTATGTATTATACGCTTTCGTATGAAAACAATTTTTTACATTAGCAGTGCAGTGTATCATGTATGGGAATATTACCAGCACATATATCCACACATAGTAGGTATTTATGGTATGTGCCTTTCTTTATAGGTATTATTAAAACTTCTCTACGAATTCAACAAGTCTATTGATTGTTCGGAACTTTTATGTGTAGGAAAGTAGTATGAAGCAAAATGAATGCGTACATTATATATAGTAATGTCTGTATGTTATGTTATGATGTAGAGTAATTTTGAACGCTTGTATTGCGAATGCGATTTGCGACATGTCAGTGTCCTATTTGAACATAGAACGCCGAATCCTTAGAATTGAGTGAAAATAGAGCATGGTAGGATAAGGTGAATGCATAAAGTAAGTGGCAGAAAGAGTTAAAAATATTATGTGGGATATACGTCCTGTGGAACGACTTGGTGTCAAGTTGTTCTATGGTGGTGACGCAATAAATTATGTTTCTCAGAAAATGAATATAACGAATAAAAATTGCATTACTGTGTGATGTGCGAGCGAAATGAGGAAATTAAACAAACCTGATTTGACGAGGAGAAGTCCGACTAATAAGAAGCAGCTGTAGAGCAAGATAATATCTTTCATGATTTCAGAGTTCGTTTCAGAAAGTTGAGAGTGGAGTTTATGAGTGTATCCAGTTGAGCTGAGCGAGATCGTCAAGACGAATTGAACTGAAAAAGAGATCAAGTGCGGTGCGGGACGTCTTTCAGATGTGCAAATGGGACATGACAATTCGAACTGCGTTAAGAGTCACGTATTTGGCAAGAACTGAGACTCCTGGTCTGTTATGTGTTATGAGCAGTTTAGTTGATTCTGTGTGTGCTACGAATCAAGTGTAGGTAAGTCCAAAGACTTCCTTTGATAGTTGCTTTCTTGGATATGCCTCCGCTCTCTTGGCAGGATGTTATGGAAGTTGGGCTTCCGTAGATGTAAGAAGTATCTCTTACAACCACTCGACACAAATATGTCAAGAAATAAGTCAAATACAAATATATGCGATTTTGTCAACAATTGCAGATTTACTATACCAATACACAATTCATTTTAATGTAGGAGGAAGATGCAACAATAAAGTTCCTTTCTACGAAGGTACTATGTCTGTGACGAAATGTGACGCGTAAAAAATTTCTTACAAAACTTTCCTTCTAGTACTGACTGCGAGAGAACCTGTTTACATGCAGCTAGTAGCAAGCTATTTTTACGGATTATTTAAAACGTACCTAACTTTTTGTACTCTGTGTAGAATGCAAAGTTTCAAATCTTTATGGTTGAATAGGAAATATGCAGAATTTTGTAGGAAAATAATATTGTGGTAGTGTTGCTATTGCGTTTCTATTGTGGTTGGGAGGAACCACTCTGACAGTTCTAAGACAAAACACAACTAGTGTTTTTCAGAAAGCTGAAGTAGATCTTATACTTATAAATATATGTTAATATTTTTTCCTTAACTGTCAGTCCGGAGTAAACTCAGTTTTTTACTTACGATTTACTTATCTAGTGGGATGTATCTCGTTGAGTCAACTATTCTTAAGAATCGAATGAATGTTTTTCTTTGATATTACTTGTGTGTGTGTTTAGTGTAGATTGTATGTACGCTGTGTTTTGGCAAATGCAATGTGTTGAAAAGCTTGCAATTTCATGGATTGGACAAAACCCACTGGAGCCGTACAGCAGTAGCACGGTGAAAAGACAGCCTGGAAAAAGAAGCAGATGCTGCACCTCCCTCGCTTTTATAGGCCCAGAGGATACGCTCATCGTCGCTGTTCACTCGTTTTGCTCACCAAGCTATTGCTCCTTGCTGACTCGTTTACGTTCTCTTCTCTTGCTTCTTTCAGGTCCAGCCAACTCTCCGCATTCGTGTTCGTGCTCCGTATTGAGAAATAAACGGGAAAGATACGGAGACAGAAAGAAAGAGCTGGAGAAAACACGTTAGCAGTGGCACACTACAAAACACAACCAAAAAAGGAAAGCTACATTACCATTACCCACCAAACGATCCAACCGTGCTTGCTCCGGCCCTGATGTCTCATGTCGTGCGGGATACATTCCATGTAGGTATGGCGTGGTTGCATGGCATTCTACAGCTACCAGTTTTAGGTGTTACTTCAAAACTAACTTTACAGATACTAACAGCACATTACTACATTACCCACTGAGCAAACACATACATCTACTTATGTATACTGCGAAGCAGATCCTTAGTTAAGTATCTATAGAATATTAATACCCGCGCTCTCGACCGCTATCTAACTGCTCTGTAATACAATATCGTCACCAACAACCCAAACAGACGTACCTACAAGTAGGATTTCGTGGATATTTGCGGAATGTATATACACATTATGTATGTACAACTACTGAAGGATGCAAACCAGCAACGTAGAATCCCAATTGAGTAAGTACAATACAAAGTAGTATTCGTTGTAGAATAATGCTATGCTACACAAGACACTACCCGACCCGCTTGAATTAACTACACAACGCAATGTAAGCATTCATGTATGTCGGCTACAATGTAAGCTTATTGGTTATATTATTACAAGCTCTAGGTGCTATGCTTGGTATACATAGGGATGATGGTAGGAATAATACGCAATAGTGAATTTCATGCAACCCTGATTGTATTGAGTTGAAAGTTGAAAGAGATGATAAACTCGAAAACTGGGGGATTTGTGAGTCTGTATTCTGTGTGTACAATTTGTGTTGAGCAAAGATACATAAATGGTACAAGAGTACGGGAGAAAGAAGATTCTCCCGTATATTTCCACGAGTGTGCTCAAGTATAACGTATATATACAGATACACAATGGACAGATAGACAATGGGTCTCCCTCAGCTTGTATTAGTAGAGAAAGCATGCACAATGGTAGGAGTATTCTCCATAGAGAAAGGATTGGGAGAAAGGGAGTCGTAGTAGTAGTCGTAGTGCCAGAGTTCTTTCCATTGCTAGACAGACGCGCAAGTCGCAATAAAAACCACTACATTCTCTACTGATTTGACTTCTTCTGTGACTTGACTACTGCTGACTGACTGGCACTGCTACTGGTGAGCTATCTCTATCTCTCAATTTCCGACCAGACCGCTCTTTAGCCAGAGCTCTCCCATCAGTTGCATTTGGCTGAGCAGTATACGTTCAAATTCAGACATGTATTAAGGATTTAGGCTTGTAACGTTGTAACTCTGGTCTTGATCTCTTTACTTGTATTTCCTACCTTCCCTTAGTCTCCTTTTGACAGTAACAACGTTGTTGGTTGGCTAGGCTAAGTACCCGCAGTAGAAATGCAAAGTATTCTATCATCTCCAGATACTGAGATACCTTTTCAGTAAGCTTAGGCTAACTGAAAGTTGAAGCGCTTGGATTCAAGAGGATGATCTTACATTACACGGGACGATAGGTGAAAGTAGCATGAGACTGAGCAGCCTTTCTATATGTGCGTATATGTGAAGTCCGCACAGATTCAACTTATGACTGCCAACAGCAGAAACTAGAAAGGATATTATATAAGTTGAGTGTATGTGAGTATATATGGAATAGATGTACAAAGAGATATGTACAAAGTGCATATACTGTAGATCACGTTCTGTCGAACATGCCTGTCACTTTACCTTATTCTTCTTACGTGCGGATAACTGGGCTATCCAAGTTATACGATCGAGTAGAAGATTGCATTCAAGATGGAAGGAGAGAATCGATTTTATATACCATAATCATATAATGTGCAAGCTAATAGCTCTCACTCAGGTAGCATATCGTGAACTGTGAGGATAAAATAGTTTAGAACGGAATCATGAATTCGTAATGAATAGTACAAAGTTAGCAAACACAACATTACTTGTCTGTCGGTTCATGTTCCATTTTGCGTTAGCAGCAAAACGGCCGTAGAGAAGATCTCGACGTAATTGAAATGTAATGTACCTTACGCTTGTCTATCTATGCCTTGCATGTTTTTGTGAGTACACAAACAAACGAAATAACTTTGTGATGGGATAAATACCTAGCTAGAAGCTTTTATATATTATAAACATCGCATCTAATAAACTAATTTGCTAAAGTCGTTTTGTAACGTGAGGCTTCACAAAGGAAATGGAAGCATTGTGATTATAATATGAGACATTCTTCACAGCACACATTATTCTAATGCATCCATGCATTAGCTACACTTGACACAAACACAAGTGATGTGCCTGAAAGGTTTATTAGTACCAGCAACATTCATTTGTTTCTAATTTAATTTTCGTTTGATGCATCGTTTCTGCTTGCCAGACCAGGAATAAATAGTAGGCACAATTACAGATGCATGCCACGACTTACACAATGGGAAAGTACAAAGTACATCGTTTGCACCTCGATCAATGAAGGTTTCATTAGTCTTTATTTATTACACTGTAGTAACGGTAAATCAGAAAATAAAGAAGAAAGGACGGTTGCCAAACATGAGTAGGTGGTGTGTGATGATGAGTTAATACTATTATAACAGTAAGTAGCTTTCATCCAGTCTACTATAGAAGAAATGAATTGCATGCGTAGTTTTTTGTTTTAATTGTAAGTTTAGGTATTAAATAGACCATAGGCAGTGCAATAATGGCAGATACGCAGATGTGTTGAAAAGGTTTTATTCTGAAAATTGTCACTTTATAAAATACATCTCTAATCGCTAGTCAAAGCCATAACATCTTTGTATATTTTAAGTAGGCTATAAATAGAATTGGAATGCTTTGTTTTCATATAAGAGTACTAATTGCCCACTATCGACTTGAGCTGCCAAAACTTTTTTGTACTAAACATAAAAATGTGTATAAAATACTTTATTTTCATTCTGTACGTCATGTCATAGTCATAAGTAACACGTGTGCACAATACACCCAGTCTTCCCTTAAAGGAATGGACGGAATAAATTACCTTTTATATCGGTGGACATTTGGAAATACGACACTATGATTACAATTTTACTGAAATGGTTATAGCTATATTATATATCTAATGTAGTCTCACTGGGATAATGGTTTAATACAAAAATCTTATCAAGATGTTCCAGAATATAAACATTAAATTATCTGTAGAAGTGTTCCTTGACAAGGCGAAAGTGTATATATTCAGATCATGACTCACATTTGTTACGCTTATATGAACCTAAAAAACGAGATTTACTGTCAAAGGAAGATGAAGATCTTCATGTTATAAGAATTTATAGCAGCATAAGTGTCTCCAAAAAATTCTGTCTATCTCCACAAAAAATAAGATAATAAGACTCCTGCCGAGGACAACAAAGTGAAGATCCAACTAACCCGCAAGTTTCCTGCTCCCAACTGCATATACAATAACAAAAAATTATTGGTATAGAGTATGCATTTTCTGGAATTTCTTGGCATTTAGTTACAGCTTGAAACAATAATTTACAAACGCCTGCCAATACAATTACGTGTACAATAAAATCTTCCTTACCACAATATAATAGTTACAACGATCCCCCTGACAGCACTCTGCACACTTCCAATCTTCATACCAAATGCGATGGCAGAATGAAGTGAAATTCTTCCTCCGCTCTTCGCAATATTTTCTTTCGGAACATGTCTTCGTTACGTAGTACTGTTTCTCAGCTCCCTGAGACCAATATGGAGTGCCTGAAATATTGTAACGAAATTATGTTTGTTAAAGGTTATTTTGGGGAAAGCTATGACTTATTAATTGAGTTAGGTGCAAAGTTGCCTAATGTTAGCAAAACTTTAATTAACTATTACTATCAAACTACATTATTAAAAGCTTAAGAAGTAATTAAAAGCTAATTGAAACTTACTTCCCCACCGAAGTTCTGTAAGGCAAGTATCCTCACCGTAGCTGCACGTTCTGACAGTGGAAAGACATTTTTCTATATTACCTTCTTGCTGTGAACACACATAACATTCCAAGCCCAAAACGTAACCTAAAAGTTAGAAAAATTGGGTTAGTTACTTTTGTGAATTTTTCAGGTCTTGAGGTATGGTTCGTATACGGGTTGTATACGGATTATTTGGTTTACTAGCAGTCTGTATAACTGAATAAAGTTGTACTGTATACGAAGTCGGGTTGTACTTGCTAATTCAATGTATATAGACTTTTATTTGATATTCTCGAATAAAAATGTGGCTAATTAAATGCAACTTCAATCAATCAACTTTAACCAATTGGGTTTTAAAAACTTAGCTATTGTAATTAATTAGCAAGTTTTGTATAAATATGGAGATATAGAACTGTTCTTTCATTTATTTAACAGATGAACAGCAGATATATTGAATAATCGATGGGACTTTTAAGGCTTATTACGGTAGCCTGTTGATTGTGGTGTTAATGTAAAATGCAACTGGATGTTTATAATACTTAAATAGGTATATTTTTAATATTTAATAATACACAGATGGCTGAGGGTTGTGGAAGTTGTGATGAAAGTACTGGACATAGAATTCCTAATTTATTTATAAAGTAGACTGTAATATCAGTTATACCTAAGCTAACTGTAAGCCAATGAAATTGATAACTATTATATAGTTGTGTATACCTAGGTACATAATATTAGTATTTACTTAGTTCTATCGCCAATGACAAATAAACCGTCAACAATTTCGACTACAATAAACAAAAATCTTAAGTAAAGCTATTTAAACGAACAATTTTTTGTGACTATGATATAAGTAATAATTAGGAAAATGTGTAGTATACCTGTTAATGCAAATGAAGTTAAACACGAAAGCAGGAAGCGCATTTCGAATTATTTATTTACCGAAGATTACTGTAACTGCAGAGAGAAACACGTGTGGTTTTCACTTAATTTGGGTTAACACTTCAACAGATCGGTTAAAATAGGTAAACAACCAATTTATTCGTTTACAAACGAACTTGTATCACACACCCAACTCTTTACCACTCTAGGCATACATGGGCACTAAGCTTTACACAATCGGCCGTTCGGCTGCGATTATGCCTGTCGTGTGATCCGTTGAGTAACTCATTTAAATGCAAGATTAATTACATTATATTATGTTCCTTCGTTACCAATACTATTCGGACAAGGTAAATTAAGTACTTACAGTAGCCCACAGAGTCCACACACAAAAGCAAAACTAGATTTACAATGAGCAAATGAATTATTGCTTATGCTTGGTGTAGAAAATTAAAAAAGTATTATACATAGCCAATAGATTAACATACAGATATACCTATACCTCTAGATTGTATCTATTCTATTCAACCTTGATACATATACACCCGCACCAAAACTTAACCTATCACACAAATAATAAAATATTACCTACTTAAAATAAATAGTTACAGATTTTCCCAATTCCATTCCAAATCCAAAGTTAGTTTGTATCAGAAGATTTATAGTTTTGTTGTCCAATCTATGGACCAATTATAAGGCAAGAAAATTTTGCTCACCAATAGATGCATAAATAAACTAAATATGACGATCATTTATATAGAGTACACGCATAATCATGTCATAAGAAACACAATTGTATATTTATTTTGACCATAACAAAGAGTATATTTGACATCTTGCTAATGTCTTTCGCGAATTTTACTTCAGGACAGTCTTTTGAAAATTGATTAAGCAAATTTTTATGCAAAATTGGTTTAGTTGGGTGATGCAATCTTTATGTACTATGTACGTCTTTACATTGCATTGCCTTTCTGAGAGCCGGCTGCATTTTCCAATGTCTGCCTTTCTTAAAGAAATACCTGTATGTGAGTAACATCAACTGAAAATCTGTCTTTAGATATTCGCTCGCTCTCTCCCTACCTTTTGTTTCTCATCAAACCCCGTACGAAGTTACGTAACATCGTAACGTGTATGCTACTTTTATCTTTCGGATGCTGTGGCGTGTCTCTTACATACAAATCGTACTACTATGCAACCAGAGCACACACCAAACCATATAATCTGCAGACATAAAGCTAATCTTAAGTATGTGACTTCAGCCCTTAGTACTATTCTCACAATTTTGTTTTGCTGTGATGGTACTTCTATTTGAGTTTATCATTATGCTGTTAAAGAAAAATTACAGTTTTTATGGGAAACTGTATTGTAAATCAAGAGTACCTAATAAAATAGTGTAGTTTGTGCCTTTTTTACATTTAAATAGGTATTTACCATTACATACAAAATGATACTGTTAGAAGTGCTAGTGTATACCATAATTTACTGTGTGAGTGAATACTCTACTATGGCACATAATGACAACAAAAATTCAGCCAACTTGAAATGTAAAAATGCGTAGTTAATACTAAGTGACAGACGTATGCAAATAAATGTAACGCGAAATATTTGCTTTAGGATAGGTACGAAAATAATATTTACTTATTGCAAGATAACATGTTATCTTAGCAGTCTCAGTTGGGCTGCAACAAAATCTAACATTACCTACTGTAAGCGAACTTTTGCCTTCTGGCCATATGTCTTTCTGTGTATGTCTTTCTAGGATATTTTAGGGTACATAATAAAAATTATACCTAATCCTGTCAGCAGAAATGGAAGTACAAAGTGGAGGTCATGACTCAGGCTCAGAAAGTCAAGAAAGTAAAGCAGAAAGTCAAATAGTACTCAAGACAAAGATGCGTCTTTACATTTGAACTGAGCTGCGAGCGAAATGACTAATTTGCAAACTTTTCTATTGTTACTGCTCACACTGCGGAAGGCTTGTAGAAGTCTTGAGTCTACAGAAGTCTGTAATTATCTGTAGATTTAGGGAAGTTTATAATGCAATTACCAAATTATACTATTAAGTTTAAATAAAGTAGGAAGTTGGTTGTTTAAAAAAGACTTGTATATACAATATAGCTTGTATAGTACATGTAGGTATGTATTGCAGTAATCCTTCTATATGTATGTGCTCAAGTCTACAACATTAGATGCTTGTTTAATATTGACATAATACAGTATAATGTCGTGTTGATTCCCTCCATAGTGTTGGCGGGTATGCATATGCATATACGTAAGGATTAACTATCGCAATTCCAACAGCAATTCAATCGAAGGTATATTCAGACTTTTCAGACTGAAGCATTATACATTTCTAAAGAAGATGTACATAGAGATGTTTGTAACATAAGAAAACGATGTTTCCTTTTTTGTCTTCTCTTTCCCTATTAATAGAACGTCTTCAACTTGACTGGCGTAGGTACACGCTAAATAGGGATACTGCGGCACACTGATGTAGGTACCTTGTACTACATCCTGGATATTTTGAAAACTTTTGCAATTCTAAAGCTTATACAGCTCTGAAACATCAGATAATCTAAATAACCTCATATTTACTTACAAAATGGGTTATTGTGAGAAAAATAATCATTATGTGATTTTTTTATGTAACCCTTTAACCCTTTATGCTAACACTCAATTACAATTGATTGTAAATGTATTGCATTGCTAAATATTGTAATTTGTGCATGTGAAAATATTCTGCATATTAATTTAATTTGGCTACTACACTAGCTACTACACTAGTAATTTGTTGATGATCCGAACAAAAGTTGGGTTTAGATTAAGGAAATCGTTAGGGTTTTATGAAAATGGCAATGTGCCTAAAAACAGCAGACCAACTGCCGCCGATAATGTAAATGTAGTAGTTTAGTTACAAAGTAATAAATAAGTATTTATTATATTACCACCTCCTGCTTTGCATTTGCATTCTGCTCACAAAGCTCAGTTGGTTTTCACACTAACATAAAAACATTATAGAATTTTCTGTTTTACACAAAAATGGATTCCAGTATAATGGTGAAACTTTGTATGTGCAAAAATATTGCTTGGCTGTTGGTGTAAAGCGTCAATTACGTTAGCGTACAAATACAAGATTTACATAGTAAGTAAACGATGTAGATGTAGTTGGAATATTACATGAGGTAGATATTATCAGGTTCAATGGATCTTCCTACGCTGTGCTATGGATTTTAGCTATGTCCTGGTTGACTAGTTAGTTAAATTGGAGATCTAGTGTCAGCAGTATTCAATTCATTGCTAATTCTGCTCATACTTGGGGGATGGAAGAAATGGAGATCTAAAATCATTTCTGTGCACCGTTATCTGCACTACAGACATTGATATAATTTATATATACCATAATATTGTTTCATGGATGCTACTTTCTCAACCTAAATATGATATACAAGCAGTTTTATTATTCGACTGAATATCAACATTTACAAGAAGTTTATAGTTTATGTATTCGCTAAAAATAGATCATGTTAAGAGCATGGCGCATATCCAAATCAACGCATTTTGTGGCAAAACCTTTCAATCTTGCTTGAGCTTCTCTTCAGACTGACTGCTTCGGATTCCTGCGATATTTTCTAATCAACTCTTGAAATAACCGAAAAAGGGGTACAGTGCGAATCGTAATTAAACCTTTCTTTAAACGTGTGTTAAGTCAATAAAAGGAGAAAAACATGGTAAGAATGTTTTCATCTTGAAAAAAGTATTGTGTATATTTTTAAATTACCGTTAGCGTATAGAATATTTATTGTGAGTATTTTAACCCTCGTAGTTCATAGTTTTGTATTTTTTCCACAGTCAGACGAACTGGACAAGGACCAGATTGCAAGTAAGTCTGTTTACTATTTTTGTGTAGATCATGTAAGTACATGCTTATTCGTACAGAGATAAAATAAAGCAATGTATATTGTGTGATATAAAATACATAAATACTTCACGACCGAATTGACGGCCCAGTATATTATATTTGCTGTCACCGCAGTGTAATTTGTTGCCTTTGCTGTGAAAGTTTGCATTCTTTGTTCGGAATTTTTCTAAGCAAGCATCCAAAATGAAATATCGATATTTTCTATGATATAGTTTTGCAGAAAGCTTTCGACAGCTTTGCGCAAGGAAAAGGCTATATTACACCGGAAATGGTTGGAACTATTCTTCGAGTAATGGGTCAAGCATTTAATGAACAAACTTTGAGGGAACTTATAGCCGAAGTTGACGAAGATGGTAAGGGGTAAATATCTTTCATGGTGACATAATAGTAGATTTACTACAACATGTACGACACCAAACAACCATTCTGGTTGGACCGTATTAGTTCATTTCAGTTAACGTGAACAGTTCTTGTGTCCCAAATGAATTGGTTTCATACTTTTCCATGATAATGTCTCAGTATAAAAATGAAATCGTTTTCTTCCAGGATCTGGGCAAATTGAATTTGCGGAGTTTGTCATTTTGGCCTCCAAGTTTATAGTAGAGGAGGTATTTAAACATATATAATTTTGTGTGCTATGAAATACATAAAGCTTCCATGTATACTGTTAAAATACATCTATATTCTTTTTAGGATGAAGAAGCTCTGCAGAAAGAATTAAAGGAAGCCTTCCGTCTTTACGACAAAGAAGGTATAGCACAACGAAACTAAACATTGTCATCTTCATTTTATACAACTTTATTTCATGTATTATTAACCACGCAAGCTTATAATCCAGTTTCTACACATACTACAACATCTACCCAGATTATGAGTTTTCATGTCTTACTAGAATAGCAATACAATATACAATACACCTACACACAAGCCACAACTCGTATTATATACGCACATACATCATGGTAGAAAAACAAATTCCTGTCCTCGATCCATTTGCACAATCACTTACCATTGGGTGTTTTATAAACATAACAAACTGAATGCTAACACTTTTATGGTATGCAAATCGTATATCTGCTGTAGGCTGAAATTATTATATGCATAGGGCCATGCTAGGTCAGGCAGCTTACGCACCAACGAATCATAATGGGTTTTACTTCCGGTGATGTGTTATTGAGTCTAATATGCTTTTAAATGTTCTGACTTACATTCAGACTAGATTTATAAACAGCAGTTTTGAACTAGTATGCCAAGTTAACTCCTTTTTGGTGAAGTAAGGTGATCTGAGATTGCTATTACAATGCAGTCCTAATGTAAGACCATGTTCAACTGTAAAAGTTGTATTCTCAAAGATACAAGTGTTTAGAATTATTCTGAAAATTTTTACAACCATTCAAATTCCTTCCTACATCGTAAAAGACTTGAGATTTGTGATCGTAGTTTGCGTGTGTTTTTAAAGGATGAAGTAGTGCTGCAGTATTTTAGTTATAAGTATTAATAGTCATAGTTATAGGTAACAAGTACCGATTTTCAGCCTAACCACTAACCGATAAACTGACACACACTATGCTTGCCTGGTTTAGAGATATCTGGCAGGCAGGCAAGTACACATATATAGTATCATATCTGAATACACAGACTTGAGACAGTCTCAGAATCGCATCTGTGTTTAGTCACATCATAGGCTGCAGACGCGTGTTGTATATTTTCTTTAACTCTCAACGTAGTCATTTCCATTCGCATGTTTTCCGTTTTACTTTACTCGTTACGGTGACTTGTGAGAAATGGGTTTACTCAACAAGCTTTAAGAGAAAGAGGGCTGATTGTGAACTGAAGCATCATTATTTTTTTACACTATCCACGAAAATAAAACCAAATTTCAGAGTTGCAAAATTAACTTACACCAGCTAGAGACGGAGTACACAGATACGATCACAGATACATCCAAACGGCAATCGTGCCAGTCATAGTTGTAAGTTATAATGTACAGGGGTGGGCAGTAGTAGCATTTCCCCCACCTACACTTCATGGTCCAGGCTCTCTGTAACACCATGCCTCATTCATATACCATTAGAAATTGCAGCGAAATCTATATACTGATGATGCAAATGAAAGCTTATATGAAATATTATCAGAAGCAATTTAGGAAAATTATTTCCTTGATAAATCATTCGGAATATGGCAAAAGTAAAAAAAAGTAAGCGATTAACATACTTTCACCCTTCGATACAATTCACATAAATTGTCTTTGGTTCAATGGCGAAATTGTGAAGAGTTAATCGTCTTTGCTTTGGTTTTTTATGTTAGGTAGATTCAGATTGTTCTGAGTGATTTACTGAACTTTAATAGTGCTGCATTCAGATCATAAATAAACAACGGAAAGCACTTATTTCCTACACCCTATGTATACATATCTAATCGTAGCTAGCTTAAAATATTCATGAGATCGTCATATGTGGAAATTCTTTTTTCATGGAAGTAAAAGATAATGTATGCTAATACAATGTCACAATCGCAATCCTTAGAGATTGCAACAAAGTTTTGCTTTGTTTCGTGCATGAGACTTTATAAACTATATAATAATATACCTTGGGCTGATTTATTGTTTGTATGCTTAAAATTCTCGTCACCATCATCTATTGAATTTACGATATCCCCTTACTTTTGTTAGGTAATGGATACATCCCAACTTCGAGTTTGAAAGAAATTCTTCGGGAACTTGATGACCAACTGACTAACGAAGATCTTGAAGGTATGATTACGGAAATCGATGAGGACGGCTCTGGCACAGTTGACTTTAACGGTAAGTCTTATATAAAGTAACGCACAATACTGATAAAAATGAACGTATGTGATATGAATGAAAAGTTATTTATCTACACTGCCATAATACCGCATCCGCATGCAGTAAGTGTACAGTGTACACGTGTGTAAAAAGATTGCAATGGAGAGGTGGATAGAAATCCAATTTTCTCTTGCTACGAAAGTGAAGGATGGGATGCATTATTATACTATATAAGTACTATACCTCAGATAGTTTGTTCATATAAAAATCTAACACCAAAACGAAACCATTTTGTCTTCTTTCTTTTATTTTATGTATTGTTTCATGTTTGAGGCAAAGAGAGTAAATAATCTGTATACTTTTTCGTCTGATCCTTTGCAATTTTAGTAAAGATTGGGTAGGAAAGATAAAAATAGCAATAAGTATGAAAATCCTTGATGTCAAATCAAGTTTTGCTCTTGCTCTTTGCTTCAATACTATACATGTTTATTCACAATGAAATGTTTAAAAAAATCATATTTTTAGCTTAAATTTTTCTACTTAAGTTTCAAATAAGAATGTTCACTACGAGCTATTAAAAAAGTATTTAACTAATGAAACCTGTTCTTACTTTTCAGAATTCATGGAGATGATGACTGGTTGAAGTACCTTACTCAAATCTATTATATTAATAAAAGTGACTAAATCACATGCAATTTACACTACACACACTTAACTAGTCACTTTCTTTATCAATTAACATGATGTGCGAGTCCAGTCCAGCTCGACTGTATTGCATCAAGGTATATTGATTCTTTCCATCTTAATTTCCTTGCATCTTCACTCGCACTTGTAAAAGTATCTATTAACAATTAAAATACATTATGTATAGCTATATACATTAGTGTGTATAATTCAATTGTGTAAAATGTAACCGAACCCTAAATTCTATTTGCATCTTAACATCAAAATGACTGTACAACGGTAACAGTACTTATCGAGTGCTCAAATTAAATACACTTCGGTCTCTCTGCTAACTGCCCTTGACCTTGTTACTCAATTTAGATATCTATAATTTATGTCTGTTCTGTACTTGCTTGTCGAAAATTGTAATTCACTTTTTGTTTTCTCTGTTACATACATCATACATTCTAAATGAGTTTACTAAGGATCAATTAATTACTCTTTGTATATAAATTACATCAGCCAGTGAATAAAATTACATATAAATGTGACGCACATTATGAGCGTCATTAATCAGTGTGTATTATACCAACGAATAAAATACCTAAGTTATTTTGCGTTTCAGCAGCATAATAATACAAAACTCTTGCAATCAATTATTGTACTACTAATGTATTTTACAAATAATTATTATTACACCGAAAGGTTCAGCTGAACTTTAGGCAGGCTACCGTTCACCCCGCCAGTCTCTCCTCATAGATTACTACCGAGATTCTATATAGTATATGTTCTTTATAGTTCATCTGAATTAGGGATTTAGTGAAGATATTTCAATCGTGGATAGATAAATTAACTTACATGCAACCTATGAACTTCACATAACTATAATAAATGCAAATGCCATTTACATACATTTCATTGCATAAAAGCAAAATATGTCCATCATAATTAGTTTCACCCATACAAATTGCCACCTTCCTGCTCTGGTTTTACATAGTGAAAAGTGAAAACGCTTTCTCCAGACGGAGATAACCGAGAAATGCAATTAATTGTCTCTAATGCATTTTCATACATGGAAATTCAGATTTTTTTCAAAATCAGCTTTACAAATTACGAAAATCATCAATGATAATCATCATAGGCATATTTACGTATTATTTACATAGGGTTACATAAAACGACAATTAATTCAAAGTAACTACATTGTGTAGTGCAAGATATCATTTAAACAAACCAAGCTCAACACCCTTTCATTCTGCTTTCACTAAATACGCTAATAAATAGTAAAAATTAAATAGGTTCATTGCAAGTTGGAGAGTCTAAAGAGTGCACCAAGTTACCACGTAACTTTCAAACTTTTCAAGTTCATTATAAATATTTTGGTACACACTACACAACACAATCTCAGGGAGAGAACGGCAGTCAGAATGTCAACGTCAAAACTGTCAGCTGAAGACTGATTGAACCTATCCAAATCGGTAAGAATTTTTATTAAACATTACATAACGGACTTGTTAACACTTAAATAGTTTGTAATAATTACTGTGAATGTAAAGGATAACCATGAAAGTCATAAATCGTTTTAAATACAACAATCAGTTAGCTCTACGCAGTTACAAACAACCAGCTGTTTTAATTACTGATTACTGTAGTAAGGTAAGGTTTTGCAAACATTGAACAACTGTATTGATCGTCTGTCTTCTTCATCGTATTTAGCAGAGCGTTGAGGTTACTGCTACAATTTTGAGTCTATTATCAAAGGTGTGTCATATCTTCAATCTTGTATCGATTGCAATGGTCGATTTTATTTTAAATTGAAAATATTTCAGCTCAGGATCATAATATTATGAAGTCCGACTTTTAATGCTGTAGTTATGATGATGATTAGGATTCGTGATATAGATTGTAATTTTAGGTTGAATTTCAAATTATGCTTTGATTTGCAATGAAGTATACTTTTTACGTGTAGTGTTGAGGAAACCCACTTAGTACATCAGTTATTTTAGTTATTCAGTAGTCGGTTTAGCATTTAATTAGAATTAATTAGCATTTTGCTCCATCAACAAGGTTAGTCCATAGTAATACAGTAATACCAAATACGACAATAGTGGCAGCGGCCACGTGTAGGCAATAAATGACGTGGTAATTTATCTTGTTTCTGTAGTCTGTCATACTATGTATGTAGACATTAGATTAAAAATTGACGCAGTAGAGTGGACTAGATAGAATAAAAAGTTTTGGTTCGTTTATTTGGACTAGTTAGCATATTATAGATAACTATTTGCTAACTCATTGTGTTATTAGTTAAGATACTTAAGCAAATATTAACTATGTACTGTACACACATATTTACTTTGTGATGAATTTATTAAGTAAACCGTACATGGGTACACATTGGATATAATTTTAGCTAGAGAGCGTACTTGCATTAGCAAAATTAGCACTACATAGAACAAAGAGGAATAATACTCTAGAAAGCAAAAAGAAAACATTTGTACAATGTAACGCTAACTTTTTGTAAAGTTCATCATACTTCTCTTAAACAAAGCTATTTTGTTAATTAATTATTCGTGAGAGCAACTTACCTTTAATGATGTATTTCAAAAAAGTTTCCGTTTACAAACTAATATTGTTGATATTTTTTATCTTTCAGATTGGTTTGGGGTTAGATTATAACTGACACGTTAAAATATGACAGAAGACATCGAAAATTAATCTCTGGATTGGACACTTGTTATAATAAATGGTAAACACTAGATTTTATATGAAATTATTTAAAATGTAATGCATTACAACTATTCGACAAATATGACATACTATTGTGTAACAATTATACATTTCTCTTCGAATCAGAGACCTTTATCTCATTCAATTTTTTTATTTTTCAGCTAAGGGGATTGAAAACTCTGTACGTTGTCTTTGACAATTTCAGTTTGTGGAAGTCTATAGGATAAAGAAGAATCGGATTTAAACACATGTTGCTGCCATGAAAGGTGTATTGTGGAAATGGACTAACTATTGGAATGGTATACATTTGCTATTATTTTTGTCCCTAATGTACGTACACCAAATGTTAATGAGTATAATAATAATTTATGTGATCTACACAACGTTTTACTGTCATTCAAACTTGCCATTTTGCTAAGATATCGGCGTCTATAGAATATAATATGATCAAGAGCAGTCTTACAGCTCTCAATATTACATAATATTGTAAATATCGATAGATTGTTTATGGTGATAGTTGATAACATGCGACGTTATCAAACGCACATCAGTTAGAAAGCGAATAAGAAGCTAGATATTGTAACTGTACCAAACTAAACTACTTCGGATAAATATGTCTAACCATTCAGTTGTAAATGATATAATTGAATTGTTTAAACTTTACTTAGGGTGGCAACCAAGGTGGTTCATTCTCGAAGAAGGCCTTCTTTCATATTATAAGTCGGAAGAAGAGGTTAAGCAAGGATGCAAAGGATCTGTATGTGTTGCTGCATGTGAAATCAATGGTATTTTTCTGAATATATACTACAACTTTTACATATAAATAACATTAGTATAAGCACTATGATATTTCCTATTAGAAAAGTTTTGCAATATTTGTTTGTATTCTTAACATTTTATCAGTTCATCAAACGGATAGCTTAAGGCTCGACATTGTGATACCTGGCGAACAACACATCTATGTGAGAGCTGCTAGCACTCCCGAAAGGCAACAGTGGCTGGTAGCGTTAGGCAGTGCTAAGGCTCAAGGATTGGATTCAAGAACGCGAAAGTTGTCAGGTTAGATAGTTTTATAACATTTTGGTTACCCAGCAAATTGTAAAGTATGTTTATGTAAAGTGAGCTATCTGAAATATTTCCGAGAAATTGTTTTTACTGGCCGGATACCCATGCCATCATGGAATGATAAACTAATATCATTTTGTTGATACTTGTTGTTTGTTTGTTGAAAACAAAAAGTGTGCTACATATTCAGAATGTAGCATGTACCATATGAATTTACTTGTTATTATTAATCTTAATAACAAATGTATATTCAAACTATACACACTTTTATAAAAATAACTACTACAAGCTAAATGTCACAGTATGCTGAGCCCGAATTTTTGTTTTCGCATTCTAGATTCTACAACTACTACTGATGCTGCTAAAACAAAGAAATCTGAGCTGAGACTCTATTGCGATTTGCTTATGCAGCAGGTTCATTCTATAAAAGAAGCAGCTAATAATGAAGCAGGTCCAGACGTTCAGGTACGATTAAGTTTTATAATATCATTAAAATGTTTGTGGTAATTATATTACTGTGTAATTTTAATCGTTATGATAATAATCCAATTTATTTAGAAACTAGACGAATGCAGCAGTTTATTGACGGCAACGTGTGATACTTTCATCAAGACCTTAGATGACTGTGTAAAACTCGCCAATGCAGCCCCTCCATATTCACCCCCAAATTCCCAGCCTATTCACGTAGTTCCAAATCCGAATTCAACTAAAAATCATTCCACGAAAGTAAAGTCAATTATTCACTCCAACTCAAATTAAGATATAAATAACTCACAAGACGTCCTTCCATTTATCTTATTTATAATGGAGGAAGTGATACCAATTTTGCAACAGATCCACTAAAACACAGAATTTGTATTATACACGTATCTGAAAACCAATACGACTATAATGTAGGTATATATTATAATAATGTTAGAAAACTTAGACAAGACAGTTAGTTAGTTAGTAAGGGAAGACCCTAGAAGTAATAATAAGGAAGTATACATAGAATTGAGCATTTTGGCATTAACAGACATGTCTGCTGTAACTACTCTGATGTAGAACTATTATTTACAAGACGTAATGAAACAATGAGGCATTTACAAGTCAAATGAAGTCCTCCGTCTAACATGAATTATGCAAGATGTAATAACATGTCACGTCAAGCCAATGTCTCACACCATATTATCGTATTCTCAGTAAATTGATATGATGTACAATTAAGGCGGTTATGAACTAGTTATCACTCGTATTAACAAAGTTGTCGAAACCAAAGAAAATCAATCTCCAGTCTCCAATCATTCAGGAAAGCTACCCGGCACAGTAATTAATAAGATGTTATTAACTGGTATTAAGTAAATCATTCTTCTTAACATGGAACGATTTCTCTGTGGTAGGTAAGCTTTAATATTGAAAACATTTACGTTCTAACTAACAACGAAGTGCTTACCCGAAGGTAATTTCTTAGAAAAACCGCTTCATTTTCGCATTAACCAATTACCTAAATAATTTTTAAGTAAAACATGTAGCGTTTATTCCGCCTGTTTTAAAATGTTATACCCCTGGTGGGGAGTTTTAAATTGTTACAAAGGTTGCCAAAATTATGTTTATATTTTTAAATCTGTGTATCAAGCATCCTTTGAACATCTCACGAGCACAGCACAGTATTTGTAAGATAGTATATTATAGGTAATTCAAACACTTTTCGTCAGAAATAATTCGCCTATACGTGTGTTGTTAAAGTTATTTCATAGTAGATTCGAAATATACTACTATAATATTGTATTTATTCAGTACAAGTACAACTTAAATAGTTATTTATGTTCTATGCAACTTGTTATTCAAATAAATTATTTACCTTTACCATGTAGATATAAGCTTATGTATTGTTAGTTTACCTAATTAGAATCGAAATCTTAAGTAGATTCTTAACATTGTATAGCATTACACTATATTATTCATACTGAACCGTAACCAGTAATTATTATAAAACGTTACGTAATAATAATAAATAACTGAAGCTCTTAACTATCCGTTGAATAGGATAAAGTCTCGCAAATCACGAAACACGTAAGTTCTCCTATTTAAGAAAAGTAGGGTTCGCAGGTAGGGTAATTATAAAAGGTATTTATTAATTTTCGCTACTGTGTAATCTGTTTTTAACGCAATATTTACTTGTGCATATAAACGTAACGAGTCAACATTTCTTATGTTTCAATCCTTCCTTGTAAGTTGTTATCCGAGCTAGTACATAAGTAAATAACTGTTTACTCATTCGCACTCTTATAGTTAAGACAAACATGCCTATAGTTTTGCAAATAAAATACTCTGGTACACAGACCTGGATAAATACAACCGATTCAATATTGATACAATTGTCTTCTTATTTCGCTTCATTTTGCTTAAGAAAGGTAGGGGCAATGGCACACATATTTCAGCACTATTCTCTAACACAAAATTTCCTGGAAAGTATGACGCAGAAATACCTGCATTACTATGTACAAAGCATCATATGTATATTACCTGTGTCACTACACCTAACTACATAGAACAAAAAGCATGACTCGGTATAGTACTTACTGGGGGTTGTAATCAGATTCATCCGATTTCACATTTATTTTGCTTTGCAATGACAATAAGTCATTGGTTTTAGTCAAATAAACTACGCAGTTACGTATGAAAATGTTTATACACATAATATGCTGGCTTAAATAGCTGCAACTGCAATTAAGTATTTTATTTATTCTTACTGATCATACACAGGGCCTTTACTATACTTATTATTTACAAGGTAAGGCAAGCCCAGGTCAGCTTTAAAGTGTGTTCTTTTTGAAGCTGTTGTACAGTACAGTGTACATATGCATGAGTCTCTGTTAATGATGCTTAACCTTGCTACTAACAAGTTGTGACCCCCTCTTTGTGCAATCGGTAATTATTTACTATTTTTCTAAGGGCACTTTGGATTTTCTTTCTTGTATTGTCGGCATTCTAAAATTAGATGATTTTCTAGGAAGTTGCAACTCATAAATTATTACAAGTTGTTAAAGAATGGTTTTTCTAGGTTAAAACATATAAAGAAGGGGACTGGGATTGCACCTTTTGTCGATTGGTGCTCAAATCGAGGTTCTATATGCCACTACACTTAAAACCTCATACTGCGTAGGTTACATTGCATAGTTCGAGCTACATACCAACATACCTATACATTATACATGCTACTTATGTATCTGTATCTTAAGAATATCTGCTTCCTAGCGTATGCTTATATTATATCCGTGTCACGTTGCCTCGTATTGTGGCATTGTGTCAAGGAATGCTCATATTCATAATAATATTCTTTTAATACAAAACTCTAAATTAGGACCACTTTAAACATTGCATTGTCCTGATTTTTTTACTTTTCACTAACATGCGCACATACTAATAGTATGTAGGATAGGGGTAATCGGATCTTCTAACAGGTATGGTATAGATATTACAGATAATTGTCAATCCATAACTGAGACTACTTCTAATAAATAAATACTTGCATGTAGCCTTGTCATAACCTACAGTTACAAAAAACATTAATATTTTTGGGGTAGGTGGACGTACATTTAACTACTGTAGTAAATAATACAGATAATATGTTTATTCATATAGGTAGATAAATTATAGCTAGGTAATGGTAAATAATTAATTAAGGATTTAGTTGGTTGATCTAGTTTCTGCGAAGGTATTTATTATGTTTAGTATGCTCCTAATTCATATTATTTACATATATCTCAAACTAAACAGGGAGTAATTTCTTATATATTATGGCTATTTTAATAATTAATCATTATTATGAGCATTTGAATAAGCCGAGAATGAAAACTGTAACAGTGCTCGCTTGTGCATATGAAATCGATATTAGTTAAATGTTTTAGGTACTGAGCCTTGTACTAGTAACAGGTAATTTTAGTATCGTCATATCACTATGATGCATTAGTATTTTATTCCTTAAATGTAGATGTTGCGCCTAGTATTGTACATTGGTGTTTCGTGTTTCCTTAGCCAGAATATAAGCATTAAATGATCGTAAAATCTATGTAAGCATTTCCGTGAATTTCGCCACATTGTAAATTGTGATTCAGGCAAAGCATATTATCCAAAGAGAGGGTTGCAGTAGTAATGCAGTAATGGGCAGGTAGTTCGTTTAATTCCAATACTATTAAGTACACGCATGAAATAGTAGAAAGGGGAAAGGAACAGCATTATAAATTCATGAACTTTCTCACTGTTGTCTCTTGTAAAAGAACGGTTAACTGCATAGTGTTAACATTGACTTCCGCACAGCATGCATTAATCAGAAAAATGTTGTGTGTACAAGCTTTGTACTTGTGTAAATAAATGCTTTGCATTTTTAGATGCTCCAATAATAACATTCTTTTACATATTTATATGAATACTGATGTGTGCGTTTAAACGCAGTGTCAATTCAGACAACAATCAAACGTGTCATTGTGACAGAAAGAATGGAACACAGTGTGTCTTGCTGGTAATCCAATGAATGTGGGATTCGCGGTTTCCTCTTCGGTTTGAGGTTGTGGGTGGCAAAAGCAGCGTTGAAATATTGAAGGATTTAAAGTCTTTGAATGTCGAAATGATGTCCAACCATTGAGCACACGCCACCATGTTGGGTCTAAAGATTCTAGTTGGGAGGTCTTCATGCAGTCAGTCCACTCTGCGTCCAGTCCCAGTCCACTACCGTTTTTCAGTTGAAACTAAAGTCAAAAATCGGCTGAACTTAACTTGTATTGAATTTAACTGAAGAATTGGTCATCTACTATTTAGGTTTTGACATAAGTATGCAGTACAGTATAGGTAGGTATAAAGGTATATCACCTATATATGAAATATGTTCAATTCTCCTCATTCTGACACAAAACTTGCGAAAAAATTTCTTTGGACACATTCAATCACTTGTACTGCTACTTACTTCTGTGTGTGTCATTATCTTCTCTTCTATTTACTCTCTCCCCTACAATACGTGTTGGGCTGCCTTTGACACGCCTTTGCTTTTCACATGTTTCTTTCATATCTGTTTAAATGAATACTTTCAGAATTAGTCCTAAGTCCCTACCTAACAATACATCAATACTATACTAATGTCTAAATACATTCACATAGAGAAAATCATAATATATGTACACATGTAGATATTTATGTTTGATGTATTGGAAATAATGGCGACAAAGCCTCCTTTACCATACCTTATAAAATGGATAGCTTTCTTGTGGATATTATACTCTATATACGTACGATATTAATGCTATAAGTGTGTTCCTGGTTGTAGTTCAAATACGAGTCACATTTCACATAAATAGTCTTGTACATAAACATACCAATCAGTTTTTGTCTTCATAACCTTTTGGGTTGTGGAGATTATGTTTTCTCTGGGGTGTATTTACATAGGAATGTATTCACTATATCCTGATGAATGATTGGATGGACACAGTTAATGGTTAAGACCCTGATTAGCAAGATTTTCTTGTGTGATGTGTGAGACAGGGACCTGTATGTACATAGGATGTATGTAGCTATGTGTATAAATGCATTGGTATAGCAATGACATAAACTGCGGAGCAAGACCAAGTTCTAAGAGCGAATTGTTTTCTAAAAGTTGTAATGTAAGTATTAACTGCAACAGTCAAATGACCAAACCTTCTACACCTTTCAGTCACACAGCAAGAGACATTAGACCGCCTGACCACTACTATCATGGTGGCCTCACACGAAGATACCAATGCTCTTTGCTCTTTACTGTCGCTTGCACACTGACTCTAAGTCTAACAGAAAATCAGGAGTTTCCGTAATCCATACATGAAATATATCTACGTAGTCCAGTCACTATTCTACAACACACACTACACACAATACTACTGTTACGAAACTCAATCTTTACCTTTGTTTGTTAAGCAGTTTTATTGCATGCAGCTAAAGAAATGTACATACATTTACCTTTAGGAATACTCAAAACCGTAAAACTATTTCCTGGTTATTTCGTTCAATATCTGTTTACTACTTCCCATCATACTTGTTTCACTAATTGTAAATATTGGTTTGTGTGCTTACTTAATTAACAGTGATACTGCTTTGTATGAGTAGATTTTATGCCACAGCTGAAGAATTATTTTGGACAAAGTTTTCCAACTTAATAGTTAATGTAGGTATTTGGGTTTTCCAATATTTTCTCATGAGATCACGCCATAAAAAAATGAACTGACTACATCCGTAACTCTTTTCCACTAAAATCCTAGTAGGTGTAGCCCATTTGGTGTGTGACTATTCTAACTAATATGATCTTTCATAATTAACTGTCACTGATTTGAAGCCAAAGCTTCGTCAAATAAAGTAGTTTGTATACATTATGCTCTCTGACACTCTTAAGAAATCTTCCTTATACATGGTTTCCCATATTATTATGAACTATTTTATCAGTTAAAGACATACCGTGCTTCACTTATGATATTCTTTACTTGCTTTGAGTGATAAATAAACCGGTCAACACAGGGTGTAGCGAAACAACGAATTTACATACATAATATCGAAAAAAATTGAAATTAAATCAAACTATTGACTGTTATTTCATAGTTTGTAAAGATATAATACATTGACTGCTGGTTGACGACTTTGTACGAGAAAATCATTTTAGCTTTTTGAAAACTTACTTATAATTTCACTGGACTTTCGTACGAAAATTTACATTTGAATTGTTCATATTCATTAATATTACATATCTTCGCTTTTATACTTACAAGCCTGGTATTTATACCAAAACATTGATTGGGTCAAAGGTCATGAAGGAGGTGACAGATTAACCCTGTCTTCAAACTTAACCTCAATTGGACCTCAATCGTATGTGTAACAAATTTGAAGTCTTTAGCTTAAACCGTTCTTGAGTTATCGTGCTTACGGACAGACAGACGGACACACGGACAGGGTGAAATTATACACACAACAATTATGACCTAGATATTAACAATTTCAGATGAGATTTAATATTTAAATGTAGTTGCTTAAAAACTAAGTAGTACCCTAGATTGTACATACAAGCTCTACTGAAGGTCCTTCAGTAGAGCTTGTATGTACAATCTAGTAGTACCCTAGCCAAATCTAGCTTTGTTGTCTAAAGAAATATACAATGCTTACCTCTACAACTAGTGATCTGATATTTATTAGACTAGTTAATTTATGTTTGCTCTGGAATATTTTCATGAACGCTGCTGACCATAACAAAATGTACAATTTACATGTATTTGCTTAGAGAGAGCAATACAGCCGCGATTTCTATATAAGTATTGTGTTTTCTATGTGTATTGTACCTTGAAATGTTTAGTTGGTCCGTAGTCCGTGTATTGGCTTTCGTCTTGTAAAGTGTTACAAAATTCAATATTTGTTATTAATAATTTATTAATAATTTATTGAATTAAATAATTTATTGAATTCAATATTTGTTGTATATTCTAAATATTAAATTAAGTAAGTATGTAGTGTAGTGATTTTTAGAAATACACATAGTCATACATATATAACATTTGTATAACAAGTTTTTTGTCTGTAGCAAAGAGATTAATAATCATCTAAACTGAAAAGTTTCATTCTGAAATCTAAGCTTCTATATAGAAAGCACTTTTTATATAGAAAATTTACGTACATACATGTGGAATTTTTTAATTTGTTTACAAACCCGGCGTAGAGTATTCAATTTTGCAGCTTTAAAAGGATGATTACTAATTGAGCATAGCCCAAAAACCTTGCTCATTCCTATAAAAGTCTTTAATTACAAATTACTCATATTATTTTAATTTACTGTTTAATTCATGCTGGCATATTGTCGTAAACGAATCTGTATGAAAATTCCCGTCCCAAGTTAAAAATAAAATCTTTGATAAAACCTTTGATTACTTTCATGCAAACCCAGGTCAAAATATGATATAGGTATCTAAGTAAGTAGTAGTAGTAATTCTCCTCCATGTGCACTTGATAATATGTAGGTGTTAATCTAGAGATAATTAATGTTAGGAGTATTTTAATTTATTATTGAAATTGAAGAGCTGAGAATATTATTAGTTCTTGTTCCATGTTTATTATTTTCACTGTCCAAAATTTTAAGCTTTAAATGTTTATTACAGAATAAAAATCATCGCATACAGATCGGAGACTACCGAGTTCAGCCTGGAAATGTGTCATGAAAAAAGTACTGATAGATTGGGAACCTCGAAGTTTGAAAAGCATCCAGGTTTGTAAACTGTCGAATCTCGTAGGTTGTTTTGGAGAGGGTAACTAGTATCCTACATTGCTTTATTTGATATAGTGCACGACATAAGTCAAGGGGTGTTTCATGTGTCACTGATAAAGTGACAAATGTTAATTTAGACTAGCACGTGTTAGTTGATCCAGCCCGAAATGTAATGCTAGTTGACTTGAAGGTGTTTGGTTTGGTGTTGCCTGATTCATTTAGGTTGGCTTGTGTTGTGCTCAAGGATCTATTTTCTTGTTCCGCTTCCAGATTGCCATGATGTTCTCGCATGTGTGCCTTTTGCAATGGTGCGAAACGAGTTTTAACTTTGGGTTCATTTTATGCCTTTAAACTTAACTTGTGTACATACAAAATGTTTATGTGTTCATACAGAACTATGGGTGCATTTCTTATGAACAAGTCTACTGCTTATATATTTATGACTTAACCGATTCATAAGTCTAAGTTTCTGCGTGTGCTTCCTAATAACTATATTTTGTAATACACAGTTGTATAATAATTATACTAAATTAATAGCTAAATTAATCTCATTAATTTAGCCTTGCGTTTCAAACAATCAACGACAGTATTTCAGAATGGCTAGATGTTTTGCTCAGTTTACTTCTGGTTTTGACATTGCGGATCATGTTGCTTACAACATACGTTTAACAGAGTAGTCATTCTTTTAACTACATCTTTATGTTTCTGCTCCTTATCCGGACTACCAGCCCGAACCTAAACTACAACTCGTGGTACGAAGTTGAGACTGAGAGTTATCACATCAACAAGTTATGTTTGGTTGATGCCCTTGTGCATATAATATTGACCCTACATACATGCTTCCTTGTTGTGGGACATGAGGTTCTCAGTATTGAATTACCGAAACAGATTTTTGATGTTACCCCTCTTAAAATGGAATACCTATACCTACGTGTAAAGTGTATTGCGTTAAAGAATCATAAAACCGCTATTAAGTACTAAGTAAACGGCATTTGTACAGGATTGTCTGGAAATCAATTTTATTGTATTTCGTATTCGTATTGAGATTTTACTTTCAAATCAGCAGACTATTACAGTTCATTTTCTCAAGCTTCTATTCAAGTGAGAGTACTTTTGTTTAGTTGCTAGTGTAAATAGTCCAAGGGTAAAATGGAGTCATCAATAGTTGCTGACGACATTCATTTTCTCAAATTAAGTCTTGAATGATGCCAAGAACCATATAGACTAAAGTTCATAGTTCTTAAATTATATGGTTATAGTTATCAAGGGATGGAACACAATTACATATTACATGAAGAGAATAGTAAACGAAGTTTAATAAGTTTTTAGTATCACTATTGCAACTTCAAATATTAACATAGGGAAAGGGTCCTTTGGATTATCAAGGTAGAAGGATCATTATTATTAAGCATTCTGCTTGGCAATTATAGTGCTCCCGCTTGCACTCCCGCTGCTTTTACTACAGTAGACCCGTTTCATTTTATAAGTTTATTTATTAGAGGCACTATTTTTGCACGACAGCCGTATATATGCACAAATACAGATACAAACGGTCATTACATGATGCATTATACAATTTACCTACCTGCCTACATATATACTAACATACTACTCAGGTACTATATGCAATGTATCAACTGATTGTTCTAGAGAGACAAGCAGTATAATATTATTAATACAGAACATCTTTCACTAGCTAGGAAATCACATTGATAGGGGTGTCTTGTATTGCGAATTACACTTCGAGAAATTCTTCTAAATTCATAGCCGAAAAAGGGGACAATTGATCTGTCTAATTAAGTACTAAACAAAGAATCAACCATTTGGATTTTCATGCACGACTTGTTTCATAATAGAAAAAATGAGTAATTTAGTATTATGGCTTTTGATATTCTACAGATAACACAAATTCTCAGAATGAATCTTGAAATGAGTAGGTCCTAAGGTAAATGTAATGGGAAAAATTGAAAACTTTTAAAAATAAGAGTGCTCAGTCAGCTTCGCTTATCTGTGTTTATTGATAATTGCTCAGAGATAAGACGGATACCTGCAAGTAGTATATAGAGGAAATAATAAATGCTAAAATGTTTCTTACACTTAAGACTGTATTATATTTATGTCAATCGAATTGTCAATGTGAATGACTTGCTGAAAACAAAAAGAATGTTGTGTGAGAACAAGTAATAGTAATAATGGTGATAATATAATAATAGTAACAACAAGGCTACACTGTTTCAATCCGGACATAGCAAAGAACTTTTTGTGTCATCTTTACCCATGTTCCCCGCATGTTTCAATTGTGTAAAGCAAAGACAACTAAAGTCAGGCATGAAGCATTTACTACAACACTTACACGATGAGTATGAAATGAAGGCCGACCTAATTGTAATAGTAGTCTTCGCTGTAGCTCTGTATATACTGATTGTGAGTTGACTACAATATGGTACCTATACAATATGACAATGGTAAGTCCCCACTATTTTCTATCTTCGCGTTAAACAGATAAGTACAGATAATACGATACTTATTCTTCGTCAGTAGGTTCTCACGGTTTTAGTTGATAGTGGATCCTGATCTATTGACGGCATAAAATACGACATGCCAATCATCGCCAAGAACGTACATATAGCAAAAGGGCAAGGAGTCAATAATTAGTGTCGTTATTCCCTCTGTTTAGTCACAAAATGGTATAAGGATTTTATTGCCCTGTTAAGTTTTATGGGGCTCCCTTCTCAAGTCAATGGGCTCAACACTATCCCATTGTACTCCTTACGACCATGCAGATTTTTTGTTCTGTCTTGACTACTGTAAGAGATAGCAAGTGTCACCTTATGTCAACAACGATCTCCAAGCCTGAAATGAGTTCAATAAAATTTAGGACTCAGAAATCAATGTTTACTTTTTCTGCTGTATAATTTTTCCAGCTTTGTGCAATTGTCAGTTTAGGTGTACAGAGTCTATTGTACACATAAATATACATAAATGCTAAACAGAATAGGTACATAGATTATGCTTGAAAAACAAACAATACAAATGCAACAGTTCCCACACTCACTCTCATAGTAATATTTATAAATAAATCTCAATTACTACTTACAATTAAGTAGTTTGGTAAATAGTAAAAATAGTAAAATGCCACGATAGTTTACAGGACCACAACCTACATACTTATTGAGTAAATAGAAATATTATGGATGATAATAATAAATAGACAGACTTTTAAACCGTAAGTGCTGGTTTCGGTGGAGGTACACACTTGCAAAAAATCTCTGATAGAAGTTGCGCCTGGGTATATTGTGGGTTAAATAAAAGTTCCGTCGTATTTTGCCATGTACTTTACTTTACTTACAATTACTACTTGTTAGTTTCTACGAATGCACCACGAATCATCCCTATTTTGTACATAAAGAAAGGTAGAAAGAACTTGCAGGGAAGCCTGACAACTATTTTATGTAAGTGTAATCGATGACATTACTAGATTTCGTTTAGAAATCATTTCTCAGGCAAAACTGCAAGTAGTTCAGATAGTGCACCTATTCAATTGAATTTCTCAGGCTTTTAAGATTTCCATCTAACATCTCGCAAATGACGATTACGCTCAAACCTTCGTACAGTATCTTAATGTTTGCTTAGAAAAAGAACAGGAGATCTAACAATAACTATATAAAATAAGGAAACGATTCTTTATGCCGGCATCTAAGAAAGGACCCGACTGCAATGTAAGAAGGACCTATAGCTACAGCTACTAAATCTCACAGAACTCAACAATTGTAGCAAAGTGTAAGATAAGAAAGTTGAATAAAAGAGAGCAAAGTGTCGGTGTTACAAAAACGGCTCACCCTCACACCAGGGTATCTCTATTGGATCCTATTCCTCTCCTAGTTTCCGAATACGAGTATAATATGACACAAGATACTCACAATCACAGGACTAGGGCTCTATGCACTAGGCACATGCAGCACTCCAGTTCAGTAGAATCCAAGAAATTCAAGTCCAGAGCAGAAAATAAAGGACATTTACCTCAACTATGGGTAGGACACTAATATGTTGTGTAAGTTTTTGTGTGTACTTCTTCGGCGAAATAGTTTCTTTGAGTTGACTTGGTTTTCGTAGACTTTTCGGAGGTTCTGTTGAGTTGTTGCTCTGCAACATTAGTTATAGTTCTCAAATAAATGAAGGGTGCTTCGAAATGAGCTGGACCCCCTGCAGTTCTCTTTTTGACTTTTTCGCTGCTGATTTTTGACAGTGAAAATGACAATGAGACCGATACAGACCAAAAAAGTTTAACCTGTATTCATTTCTTCTTCGTTAGTTTGTCGTGTGAATTCTACTTAGTACTGAGTGAATGTATAATGTGCAATACCATCATATCGTAAGGTGTACCTACATTTTTGTGTACAAGTTATCGTATACACACTTAAGCTGAAATAGTAGTAGATATAATATATTATACAAATATAACTATCTAATGAGAATTCAAATATTACTACTATTGTAGTTGTGACCTTTAAAAATCCGATGACTGCTATACTCCCTCTAGTAGTATTTTACTCTGAGCTGCATAAGTAGATAGGTATATTATCTGAAATGATTTGTATTTGTACAAAAGAAAGGAACTCAGGTTTATTTATCTAGTAATTCCAAAGGAGTTCTTTGATGTGATTTTTGGGTGAGTTTCCTGAGTCCTTTATATTGGAGCGATTATTACCATTATGATAACAACAATGGTACTTCTCTACAAAGTTTGGCATAATAATGCATAATGTATAGAGGTGTCAAGTCAACTAGAGTCAACCTTTAGGTGAAACACCAATACACCCCGTGTGATTCCCATGTTTACTTTTATTATCATGTGTAACTCCTGTCTCATACACATGTAGTATGGATGAATGTATGTATTACTAATGTTACTCAGTCAGTACCAGCATTACTGTATTCTTATACGACCACGCAACATTACATAATTTGTCCTGTCCATGTCCATACCATTCAATTCCTTTCACATTCTTTCTCAATGTATAAGTAGGTGACAGTATATGTTAGAATTTCATATGCAGTTAAATAAAACTGTACGGTAGAATAGAATTACTTTATCATGTGAATGCATAGAAACTATTCCATACCCAATGCCAATGCAAGGTTCATAATGTGTAACAATTCATTTCATGAATCGATTTAACTCCCACTTCCACACTGTTGATCATCTTGACTGGAACAGGAGAAATATTTTCAGTTCACAAAGATTTTTCAAGTGAACTTGAAAAAAACAGAATTGAAAAAGAAAAAGTCCTAGAATGGAAGTCCAAAGGGGCTTAACTCTGTTACACCTACGCAATAAATTATAACAAATGTAATATTTGATGATGAATGCTGCAGTTCTTTGCTTATGGCAATATTTTTCAATAATAATAGTCAAGAGTATATTGATGATATAAACGAAAAATTCGGATGAATGAAATCTGCCTACTTGAGAAATGGGCCAGTTGGATTTTGTTTACATAACTCTAACCCCAGTAATACAACACAGAGGTAAGGTATAAGAAATGGGCAGAAAAACAAATGTTTGTAAATGAAAATAGAACTTCACACATTGCATTGTGTACAGACGTTTGGCCTAGGTGTTGTAGTAAACACACACATGCTGTGTGTACTGATAGTTTCTGTATTTTTTCATTCGTAGTAAGTATAGATGAGTACCTACTGCTTACTTATAGTCCTGGTAGTGGAACACGTAATGATGTTATTTACGTAACCTAAAGATACAGATGTGGAATTGAGTGGCTGTACTAGTATGCCTAATACATAGTGATCTTTCCTGCTGGGTACGATTGAGCGTAGTACAGACATATATAGTAAAACTATTAACTGAAAGACAGAAAATGTTGTAATTAATTGCAGCTGTCGACATTTGGAAGGTAAAATAATCAAGCAGTAAAGTAGTGTCAGGAGAAAACAAACCTCCGTCAAATGTAGACCGTAGCTTACCTTCGTTTTATCATTAATTTCATTTCAGCTCAACCAACGTCTGTTTTCCTTCAGAATCGTTTATGCTTCTGAATTACATGCGCTACTCATTCATTCATCAACGCCTGATATGTTTCAATTGCTTTCCCTAAAGCCTCTACTCACATGAAACAGATTAATTTTGTCTTTTGTTCGGTTATCTCATCTCTGACTGCATAAAAACAATATAGTCTGGTCTTTTCTATGCAACTCTCTGCTTTCCTTACCCAGTTCTTCACAAATGACGGATATATCGAAGATAGATATGAAAAGACATTATTGTACTCATTAATTTTTCAGACTAGGCACGAGTAAACAAAGAGGTAGATTGGTTTTGATGTGATATTTTCATGTTGGCGTTTCTCTGCTTTTCGGATGAATGATTGATCTGTTCATTTTGGTCCTAATTGCCATAACAGAATAGCTTACTTATTTGTTGCTTGCTTTCCTCTCGAGCGAAATGAACGAGGGACTTCATCCTCCTAATGTGAAGGGACTCATAATGGAAGCATGAATAAGTTTAAGTCGGATACAAGGAATTATGGAATGTTTTCACATAGGATAAAATTACTCGACTTAATCCGTCGTTTACTCAAGTATCTTACTTTTTTCTGATGCCAGTTTATGTTCAATAACCAAAGGTACATAATAATATTGCTGAACACACATAAGGTGCATGTGTACACATACACGGACTTTACAGAAAATAAAATTATCGTACATGGTCTGTTGTCAATACTAAGAAGCACTTAAGCTTGTAATCCGAAGAAGAGGTTAGGACGCTGTGAAGTGATAGCTCTTGATGCAGAGATAAGCTTTTTGTCCCTTTTGAAAGACCGAAATACCTCCCTGAACCGCCTTAGCCTGCCCTAATGTCACAAAGGGTGTAACCTAAACAAACCCCTTGGTCAAGTTCACAATTTTTGTCACTGCTGCTGGTTTCTTAGGATTTCTCAGCTTGGACTTGCTTGCTGCCCTTCTTAGCTTTAAATTTACACATACCTTCACTGCTACTTCTATAAGAGATATGTGCATCCCTCATATTGTAAGTACCTCTACTACTACATGAAGCACAACTAAACCAAATGTACCTTTTCTGGTATTGATTTTGTAGCATTTCTCCTTATACATGTTTAACTTGCATTGCCTACTTACATCAATAGTAGTTATTGTGTCCCTTTGCACCCAAGTACTTGCAGACCCTGTCGTAAAGTCCCCATAATTTGGCTGTGCGTTTATAATTGTCATTTTCTGTTGTGAAGTGAAACGTACTTGGTCGTGTCCGACTCAGTTGACTTTTGCTCTTCAAACAAGTTACAATTACCTACACCGTAAGAAATTCGTGTGCTGTGCTAAGTGACAACTTTAACAGGTACAACCAAGAAATCTCAAGGAAATTCAACTGTTGTTGTTGCTATAAACAAATTTACACAATTTGAATATTGAACATTTATCGCAAACTCAACACGTACTTTATAAACACTTCTGCAACTATTTAGTAAAAGTGTTGAAACAGTGATAATATTTTTATAATGGAAGGACTATTCCTCAACGGTTTTCATCACCAGTATGGATCCTTGCAAGCGCATCAGGTAGGCAATTACTCCACGTCTTATTTCTCATGTTGCAAATGAAATCTTTGCCGGTGCACTTTGTAATATTCTTTTCAGTAGCTTAAGCATTAGGTCAGTTTGGTTTGTTTAATTCTACGTTCTGTACACGATGTATATTTCCTCAACAAGCAACATATTTAGTTACATCGTATAGGCGGTAGCTATTTACTTGTAGCTGCAGCTTACTCCCACGTACGTGCGTACATGTCGAACAAACCAAGCTACCGAAAGGAAGAAGAAAATTACACAGTTCATGGTAACGTGTTTTCCAAGTCGACATCCTAATCTTATCTCTATACGATATCTCTGCAATTTTTCTAGTTTACTCAGCTGCCTTCGTATCATCATCACCCAGCCTCAGCCTACCATTCATCATTCTGCAACATGAATATGCCCGTGTCCAGTCTTCCGCATCATAGCCATGGAAATTCGGCTGTTAATGGAACGTTGGCCGTCTCACCAATCTCCAGTACAACTTCACCAAAAGAGTCTTTCCAATGGTGGCATATGACTTCCCCTCCTCCCGTCAGTGTATCGCACACTCTTCCACAACCTCCTGGCTCAGCCAATGTCAACGTCAATGTAAATTTGAGCTCCTTCTTCTCGTCATCTTCAGCAAATGCCTCCATTATGCATTCTGCACCGAATGGTATACCACCCGGTACGATTCAAAGAAAATCTAGGCGTTGTCGCTGTCCAAACTGTCTTGCGGGAGTGCAACCAACTTCAGGTGCCTTACTTTTATGTACTTAATGCTACACAAAGCCTCATTTATTTCTACTAGAAGGAAATCTCGCATTAGAATACCTACTCCACTTTTTTATTCTTGCAAGACTGTCGTGATAATAAGAAATTACACGTTCATAATTCTTATAGCAGATATTTCTTATAGCAGGTAAGTAGATTTTGTGCAGGCAAGTCGTAGTAGAGTAAAGTCCTTGGATTCTGCTAAGTACATACCGAAACAAAAATTCATAATTCTCATATTAAGAGCAATTTTCTTCATTCATTATGGATTATGGACGAGACAAATTAAGTAATGAAACCATTCATTAGTTTAGAGCGCTTAGTTCCACACATGCAATTTTGTTGAATTAACTGTAGCCAGTTCTTAGTCGTAGTATTGAATTAGATACGAATCATCTCGTAGATTTACAGTTATCACTGTAATATACCTACTGCTACCTACACTCAAATATAATGTCTTTCTCATGAAAAGAACCAAAGTTACTACAAACTTGTTCCCTATTCAAGAGATATGAGATTTTCTCTGATTTCTCTGCTTTTCAAACAATATATTAGGCCAAGTCATAGTAATATTATGTTATAGTAGTAGTAATGATACGTACTACTGATTGTATACTGACTGAAGCATCGAAACACTTTGCATACTTCTACATACTATGCCTAATGTAATGCACATTACAGACAAATGAAATTCACATGGGTGTATATATAATCACACAGAGCAATGGCAATCTTTCAGTAGTTAAGTTTGTTATATGAGAATAATAATGAATAAAAGCGCACATTCCATGATAATAGAAGGGTTGGAATGAAAATGCAGAAAAATACAGACTCTTCTAGTGATATACGCGATATAATGGCAATATGGCAATCTGTTTCTATGTGTTTGTAGTTTGGGTAGACTTGACTAGACAAGAAACTCATAAAGATTACTCATAAAGTTGAACAAAATGATTTGTAATAAAAATGCAGTATGATATTAATGCAAGTAGCACTGTAGGACATTCACTCATCTTTCTTTATAGATATGTAATGGTTTTCTGTCTGTTTCTCTTTGCAGTTGATGGAGAGAAGAAAAAGAAACGACAACACGTGTGTCATGTCATTGGATGTGGAAAGGTAAGCACCAAAATGGATGTTTTATATAGTGCTTTCAAACTTCTGCTTTATAATTTTTATTGTAGATTATTTTCACATGTTATACAGTATATTACAAGAATAGATTTTTGTCTTTATGTATCACAGTTTAAGGATTTGCCTCGTTCTAAAGAGTTTGATTTGGTTCGGTACAGATAGATTTGTTTTGAGAGAGTGTTGGAAGTTAACAACTGTAACTGGTCATGGTGTTTTCATCTCGTTAATGAAAAGTCTTTTGCATAATAATTTTGTCTTTAGTACCGAATTGCGGTGAAGTGAAAAAAAGGACATAACTTTAATTGTTATGTGACCCACCCACTCAAAAAATGATTGTAGTGAATTTTTTCATTTGAGATTTACTACCGCAGAAACCATAATTATACACCAGTTGTAGTTGTAGTGTATGATATTTAACCCAATATCTGCTGCCAACTATGTACATACTGTTTAGGTACATGCATAACTGGTACATCATACAGGATCTATAAACGAATACAACAAGGATGTTCATTTCGTATCTCGGTGTATACGTGTATTATGAGTATAGGTAAAAGGTACCCACACACATACATATATCATTGCGATGCAATGTTCATCCATGCCATGGCGCATTGCTTCTTATTACAATTAGGCAGCTAGAAAATTACCTTTTGTCGCGTTTTCTCGTCACAGTCACTTTACTGACATTAAAGCAGAACATAAGAATGAAATACGCATATAGAGAGGTGTAAGACCACATTAAAAACGTAAAGATAGCTAAATTCTCCTGTAAGGAATGTGGAGGATATTTTATTTATAGTGAGTCTGGGTAGGCTCATTCATAAAGTGCCGACATTGTAACGTAATCTCTTTGGAAAACTGAAAAACGTGACAATTGCTCATGGTCTGTATGTACTGCCGCATCTTTATTACGATTGTGACCACCAAAGTGCCGAAAAAGTGCATGATTTTAAAGAGATCCAACTACTTATACATGTGATACATAATTATCACCGTCTGTCAACTATATAGTAGTGCTAGAGTGCTAGATCACAATAAATGGCGATAGTTTATTTGAATCGTATGTAATTTTTTATATTTTTTCTTTGTCTCTTCAGGTGTATGGGAAAACATCTCACCTCAAGGCACATCTTCGTTGGCACACAGGCGAACGACCATTTGTGTGTAATTGGCTCTTTTGTGGGAAGCGATTCACGCGGTCAGATGAGCTACAGCGTCACTTAAGGACTCACACGGGAGAAAAACGGTTTGCCTGTTCAATCTGCACAAAACGCTTTATGCGCTCGGACCATCTCTCGAAACATGTCAAAACGCATAATAATCCCTCTGCTCGTTCCAAAGGCAAAATGATTGACATTGACACAAGCTCGAGTAATTCCAGGAATCACAACAACATCAACGTCAAGTTTGAGTCTGTCGAAGTTACGTCAACAACGAATGGTGTCGATTGTACAACACCTGAGCCCCAGCCACGATTTACAACAATTCAGTCCGATTCTAGTACTACTCTTCCAGAAAGTGACAATAATAATAATCATCACAGCAAAAATAATATGGGTAGCTCTCTTAGTACGATCAGTTGCTCCCAGTCAGAAAGTAGTTTGAGTAGCCCAAGTCCAAAAAGAAATTTCAGTCACAGTCCTACAAGCAGCTTAAGCAACAGTCCTTATTCCCTTATGTCACAATCACCTTCTCATTCCCCGTCACCGTCACCAATTTCCATCTCGACGACGAACTCCTTTCTGCCTCCTATTGTTTCCATGCAGAGTACAAGTGCCACTTTGACTTCTGTCAAACCTGAGATATTCACGGGAGAAACTTCAGCGTCTGCCACATCAACATCTTCTAGTATTCCTTCCTTAACAACTCCTCCTTCTCATTCAAATCAATTGCTTCCAGTTCATAATCCCAACCACCTTCACTACTCCAATAACAACACAAATCATTTTCATCATCATCATCATCAACTTCATCAGAGTCATGTTCTTCCCAATAATAATGTCAGTCCGAATGCCAGTCTACTAAGCTCTAGCAATAATAACCATTTCTATGCTCAACAGACTCAGTTTCATTCAGGTTTGCCTTACAATGGATATTTTGTCTGAAATGTCAAATGTCCCGTCATTCTGCCAATCATTGCAAGATTTCACCTTTACCTACTCTAGTATTATGTACAATTTTATACATTACTAATATTATTGTTCATGTTGTGTATAGCAAAAGTAGAATAGAATAGTAAGCATGTTTACCTTTACCATGAATATACAATTACACCAGCCGAAACCTTGTCTTAGCTATTTACACAACGCTTTTATTCATCAACATGGTTTTATAAAGTTAGAAACTGGTAGATTTCCCTTTACATGCGTACATGTACTTTAATTCCTGCTCTGTCGGTACCTCGGCAATTTCTTTGTTCAACTTTATATGCTTCAGTTTATAATAATACCATGGTTAGTTTCGCTTTGTAAATACGAATAAATTAACCTCTGTCAATGCAAATAGTCTAATCGTCTAAGATGATATCTAGTAGATAGAAAGTAACGTGTGATTAATTTAAATAATGTGGATATGTGTTAATTTTCGTGTTAAATTGTGTTTATACTGTAGACAGAAAGAGGAGAACAATCAAATAACGATAAATAAAGGCGTCAATCAATCAGCCAAATAAAAATTTGCATTAAATTACTCGTTGAGCTTTGACACTTCAAGTTTTTATGAATATTTATTTTTGCAACTTTTTTGCATAATTAAACTTTGCTTCTATAGTCAGTCGTGTGGAAGCTCCGTCAAGTAGACATCATGCCCTATTGCTATAATATCATGCGAATGAACTATAAGGTAATTCAATTTCATGGGATTATCTTCATCATCAGTCATAGTCATCACACGTAAAGGATTATTACCTTTCTTTGCAGAAAGAGAACCAGTACACATACAAATACAAGAGAGATACCTAAAAGTACAACTATACATACTACTAGAAAACATGGAGTAAGTACTTGACTCGACTCATGAAATTACAAATGCAAAACTACTATTGAATACGAAAAGAATAGTTGTAGAATTTAGCTCTTACTCTTGACGGACGCATCTATACCTTTTCACCCTCCACATGAACTGAACACACACAATAGACTTGCTACTTACAGCAAGTGGATATAAAAATACATAAAAACATCTTATAGTCATTCTACTAGTAGTTTCAGATCTTATCGCATTTACTCTTCATAAATTGTTATGTATATTTTATATTATTATAGTATTTATTTGCAATGGTCTAATCGAAGTGTACTCGCAGCTCTAGACACGCTGCATGTACCAAGTGTAATGTTTACATGTGCAATCCACAAAGATGTATATATATACATACATACATGTTACAGTGTACAATTACAAGGAGTTGTTTTCATATCTACTTGACATGATAAGAAGTACGAAGCGGATTGGATCGGAATCTGATGGGACGGAATGGATGCGGTAAGCAAGTAACGAGCAAAGCAACGAGCAACTACTCCCCAACGTCACTCCCATGTTACATTTTACATTACATGCAACCAGAATGGTTTAATGTACTAACAATAAGTATGAAGTAGATAATAAACTGAAAGTAATATTATATACTAGTCACACAACTGCAAAGAACAGCGCAGACTGCTGTTCCTATACTTGCTACTTATATAACTCACACAGGAGAAACTCCAGTTTTGTTTTTGAGTTACAATCATTCGCTCCGAGTCCGACCTGCCTGTTGGTATTGGTATTCCCTTTATACATACAACATGTACCTCACTTATTTGCTCGTACTTTATATTTATTACGATATAATATTTATAAGATAGTAATATAGACTGTTGCTTAAAAACGAACTTAACGAAGCTAATATAAAATTAATGCTGCTTTTTCAGTTAACCTGGTAGATTAATATAAGTACACTATTAACATCTATATAAGGTATTGCGGTAGTCCACATACATATTATGAGTCTTAAAATATTACGATTTACGAAGTGTAAAGTCAGAATGAAGATACGATACAGATACAGAAATGCCCTAGTGGTGCTGCTACATTAGTTTAGCATTATCTCCACCACTACGATTGTTAAGGATGCTCTGCAATACGGATAGATCTGAGAAGAGATGGATCATGTAAAGTAACAATATGTTAGCAAACCCATGTTGGAGCATAATATGGTGCTTCAGTTAAACTCTTGGAATTGACTTGACTACCTCTCTAGGACGTAAGTATAGTGTTCGTAGTGTAATATAAAAGAGCATAGCACTACTAACCACCAGCACAGTACACAGGACGAGAGTGCAGTAGTAAAGTAAAGGCAAACCATGATGATGATGCGATGCGAGCAAAGCAAGCCAAAGCCAAACCATGCCAGCCAACTCGTTCCCCTGGTTGACCAAAGCCTATAATTTGGTCTCCAAGCCTAAAAAATAAATTTAATATCAGCTGTCCTTTTCGATTACAGTCTGGCATTGTTCTTTGCCATGAGCACCTCTACTCGGCTACTCTTCTCTCTCTGAAATTTCTCCATTGTTTTCCCTCTATTTAGACACAGTTTACTATTTACAAGCTAAATATCTTCATATATTTTACCTCAAGTTTACTGCGAATCCCAAGTAAGTTGCCAGGAACTCTGCAGATTTAATTCTCTTTCAGTTTCCATATAACTCACATCCTTCGCATATTTATCCGTGTTTGTAAAATACACTCAAGTCTCATCGTGTAGTAAGGTGTACGTCTTATCTTGACTCATTATATCTTTACACTACTACTGTACATGTATTTGCAAATCTGTGCAGGATACTTTCAGGGGTGTATTGCGACATTGTCCCATTGAAGGCCGTAGCAGAGTTACAACATAAAAACAAATTATTAGAGACAATTTCCAAATAAATAATTCCCATTAGCTGATTCAATTGGATAACATTGTCATTGATTACATAACTTTGTATAAGACTAAAAGTATACTTAGTACTGTATAAAAAAAGATTGGATATTTTGGGAAAGAGTTAACATAGTTCACAAGCCTCTACTATATACGGAAGACTCGTACCGGTTATTCGTTGTGTTGTTTGTGCGTGCATGACAGAAAGTCTTTTACTTGGCTCTAATCTAACAATAATACAATACATTGCATTAGAAGAACGTGTACTATTTGCAATGCTAACGTTTTACTAGCAGATAGAAGAACTTATTTGGTCGTTTGGAAGTTACACGCAGTTCTTGTCTCAAGTTGAGCCAAGACAGGAAAGAGGCTTGGACGCTCAAGCTTCACTAATAAATTATTCAAGTCATTTACTTACACGTTTGTTTACGCACAGTGGAATTTGTTCACATGCCACTTTTAACTTGTAGTAATGACTAATGGGCAGTGGAAATCGTACTTTGATTCCATTTTATTGCGAAAAAATGCTTTGCTATGTTTCGGCTAATAAAATAGTGTTAAAGTGTAATTTAGAGTCTTTACCTACTCGTTATATTTGTAGTTGGCTGCTCAATTATTGTAGTAGCACGTTTCTTATCACCTGAGAGGATCTTACACACCATTACGACCTGGACAAGACGAAGAAAAACATTTTCTTCTGCCCGACTAGAATTAATCAACTGAACACGGGCGAAATATATACATAGCATATTATATACTTCTGTGACAAAACCATTTACTATTACTATGAATGTTTAATTCAAACCTAGATACAGGTAACACTAAAAGTGCAAAGAGAAACACACACTGGATGCGACTAAACACACATCGACAGCAGTAGGAAGAAAAACATTATTAATTATGAATTATGTTCAACTCCTTCCTACAACGTGACAGTGTCTATGTGAAAGTACTTTTTCTTGTGTCGACAGACAATTGAAAAACGCCTGCTTTGAACATATTACTATATAAATATATACAATATATTACCCACACATATACTCAAGCTCTCAGCAAGACTGGATATTTGTTACGGATCACAATGAATGTAAGTACCAAATAAATACTATCAACTTTCCTCATATTTTATTAAATAGTTTCTTATAATCGTATACTGTAGAAAGGACGAGCTGTTACAAACTTGTAGGGAAAAAGGTGGAAAGAATAAGGACATTGTAGTATTTACCTTTTATGTATGCACTATAAGTATAAACGTAAGTATTTAGGTAAGGACTGATGCAATTTACAGTATTCATGAAAAGGAGCAAAATCATTTATTTGGTCTCCATTTGTGAAGACATCTCACATTAATTGCCATTAGATCATCCTCTCCATTTACCGAATTTGGTCAGATGGAAAGAAATGTGTTCGTGCATGGTTGCTTGCTTTCACGAGACATGAGATAATACTAACTACCTACTTAGTTCACTCGTAGTAACTACAGCCACATCTCTAATGTCCAACAATAATTGCCATGAGGAGATTTACTTTTATACATACTTTTATATACACTATGGAATATATACGCAGATAGATTTCAATTCATTTTGTTCCACGAAAGTCGATAGTTAGTGTAATTTAATTTATTAGCCGCACATAGAGTTTTATAAGGCTAAGTATCCGTACTGAAATGTAATGAGAGGAACGCAGTCTCTCTGGCATGGCATGGACAGGCTAACTGTGTGTAAACTATATGAAACTAAAAAAGGAGGGGTTTACATAGAAAAGTGCAAATATATCAAGTATGCTAATTTAATGTGACGCGTCAAACATAAATTCAGTCTATAAATCAATGAAGAGTCTTAATTGCACGTTTCGAGCAACTAGGGAGTTCGTCATCCTATCATTTTATTTGCATATTGACATGCAAGCATTCCACTTTACACATGGTTATTTATCCATATCATTCGTCCTAATAGTTTCCTTTGACGCGATGAAATCAGCTTCAAAATATATTTATGCATCGCCTACGTGTATTTACATCTAGGTATGAGCATTCTACATTTCCCTCATTCACTCGATTCAGAAATCCCCATCTTGATTCATTATTCACAACAATATAATTGCAGTATTGTCATTGCATCGTATCGTAAACATAAAACATAGAATTTAAATATCAAAGATTTGAGTAGAGCTACTAAAACAATCATTCGTGTATCGTGTACAGTCATTTTTTAGTGTGTTCATACTAAAGGACGAAGAAATACTCATGCATTTACTTTGTGTACCTTTACATGGTTATATTGTAGCAATCATATAGCAATGATATGAATGAAGAAAGAAACTTGCTCAACCTTCCCAAAGATGTCATTTTCCTTTCAGCAATGATAAGTCGGAAACAAAGACAGTGTTCTTGAAGTTCTTGTCTTGTCTTCTCATACAATACAGGAATACTACTCCGGCTGAATGTAAATAGGTACTGGTAGGGACTGTGTGGTGGATAAGTAGGCTGCTGTATGTAACTGTCTGTCGGCCTGTCTATCTGTCACCTTTCAACTTGTCTTGATGTCAAGCAAAGTCACGTCATGTCATATTTTTGTAATCGGTATATGTCTGTAGTAGTTAGCGTAGTGAAGCATGCAAAAACTTGTAATAAATAGTCGTAAGTCTATAAGAGTTGATGGTATACTTGACATAATATTCTGTCTGTCTGTGTGTGTGAAGATTCCATATGATACACAAACACATGAACGTTCATAAAATTAGGAGAGTAATTATTTTATGCTTTTAGTTAAAAATCTCTCACATGTTGTTTGATTTGTTTGAAGCACTATTTAAACAAGTAATAAATTATTGTGTGTACGAATAAATCATGCATGTACATTTCACGAACATTGAATTAAAAGGTTGAAACGATGATTTATGCAAAAATAAACATTTTCTTAGTATTTATGTACATTTTCTCACTGTAATAAGTTCAGGAGAATTCTAAACACCGCCTTTAGCTCAATAAAGGAGAACTGAGTAACCTTTATTTTATGGTAGAAAAGATATTACATTAACATTATGGCGAAGCAACTCTTCTTTCCACTGTTTCAAGTTGTATCCTTATCCTTTTATATTCTTACGAGAGTCTTTTTATCTCTTTCCGGTTTTGTTTGCTTTAAGACAGACAATAAAAAACTGAAACATATTCTTGGAAGGCAAAGGAGAATCCTGTTTAGCATTCACTCACTCTATCCGACGCACTCATTAAAACTCCCAACTTACAAAAATCCGCTTGCATTTTTTTACAAATTGTTCGCAAAAAATTCCTCTTTTCTCTAGTTGCCTCACATTATGCCATTGCAAAGCGAAATATACTTACTAATACGAATAAAAAATGCAGTTTGTCTCTGACATAACATTATAGCAGCAGTTAGAAACATTTATGTGGCAATTTTTAGCTAGAATTTGTGTAGCATGTAGCTTATCTACATACAAATCTAAAAGTATAAACTTTTGTAGCTCACATTATACTCTTATTAAATCAATGTAAATATTGTGTCCTTCACCTTCAAACTGTTACACTATCAGGGTACGTAAGTGAGCGTTTAACTCATTATTAGCACGACTTAACTCTTAACTTTGTTAGCAATCACTACCTCATATGATGCAATTCTTTGCTTCCTAACGTTTCAGTGTAAATATAGTAAAATCATAAACTATGACTAAAGTCATAAACTACCGCATGCATAAATTTCACTTCAGACTCGCTAAGAATCGTTTAGTAGGATTCTCGGAATTGTTAAAATCGTCATTCTGAATATTTCTGTAGAAAATACATGGCATTTGTAAGGACATAAATGCACAAGGCACAATTGTAACACATTTTAAATAGACAATGTTAATTTTACATTTTCGTTCTAGTAATTCGTGTAAAATACATTTAACTTTGTTTGTGATAATTACACTTTAACCATCAAGTCTTATTTTCATAGTTCTATTCTACTATTCTTAAATGCAATTCTATATGTACGTCTACGTATCATGTGAGAAGTCTGAAAACTTGGCTGAGATCGTTCGTTCGTGTTTAGGAACTCACACATTGTATTGACTGAGATGCAAATGTTACACAGGTAGTAGAGCGTTTGATTCCCTGTCATTATTGCTACAATGCTAGGTATTCCATGCTTGCACCCAAAGAATGAGGTATGTAATGTAATCCTGCAGAAATACTTACTTTACCACCAGTACTTAGAAAGATACAGAAGATTTCTGTGATATAAGTACATGTACATGCACTTATGTCTTTCATGGGTAACATTTCTACATAAAAATGAGTGTAATTATAATGAAAAGTGTGTATACACGAAAAGTATAACACACACCATGTTAATTTAATGGCAAAAATTTCAAGTTCATAATGAGGCTTCCTACAATTATCTGCTACTGTGTTTGCTGAAACAGTGAGAGTGTACACCTTCTTCTTGTCGGTATACGAACACTTATACTTATAAAGTAGAGATAATAACTAAAGCAAGACAAAATGGTTTACATCGTAAAATGTATGGAATGCAAGTAAACCCAGACAGTGATGCTTTGCTGTCAATGGCATACCTTTACTGGAGCAGTTGGTTTCCCTTCAAAGAGTCTACTACTACTTGGTTCTGGATGGGATGCATTATTTAACTTGTACTACCTAAAGAGAGAGAGAGAGAGAATAAGGGACATCGCAGGATATCTGTAATGCAGTAATAGATAAAGCCAACACATTATAGGATGTTTACCTATACTATTATATATTTTACTTATCTGTGGGTATAATATATGCACTTGTGTTTGCGAAAATTGCGTGCAGAAAATTAGATTGGCGAATCGGTGGAAAAAATGTTATTCGTGAGAGGAGAGATGTCTTGCGATAAACTTACGAGCACATCACACACATCAAGCAAGTACTTTGGGTTTTTGTCAGTTAAACTAGTCTCTGTCTTGTTTATTATAGCATGTCTGTTGACTTTTTCTTATTATTATGTATATGAAATTCACATTGATAAACAGATGCAGTCATGGTCATTGCATATGTATATAATATTAAGTACACAAGTTATACTGCAGTGAAATACTTATTTTGTGTCGATACGACTATTGCAAGTAAATCCATATACGTGAGTGATATGGGAGTCATTTTCAGAACTTGTATAGACAATAACACATGTAAATTTTCAACGTGATTTCTGAAAAGTCTCTTCTCAAGCTATAATGCTGCTATTAAAAATTGAAAAAATATAGCTTGTCCTAATTTTTTTATTGAGAATGTTTCTGTAACCCTTTAGGAGCGTGAATGTACTGGGTAACACGAAATTCCCAAACATGTTTAGAATTCACTCACTATAATCTTTAGGTGTATTTGCTTTAACCCTGCACAGACTAGAGACATACCATTTGAAATGATACAATGCAACTGAAACAACAAGTGTGCTTATTATTATTCACATCATATCACCATCGCGTTAATATTTGTATCCCTACAATTGTAATGGCATCATGGTATTGTATTTTATTATTATTATGTAGTTATCTCCATAGAATATGCGTACATTGATATGTATTCCGTATACCTACCAGAACGATTGCATTCTGCATTCTGGCTCCAGTTTAACATCAATATATAATTAATTTACCTATTGGTTTCCCATTTGTTTTTTAGACGATCTTACGTCACGCCAATTATCCACAATATCATTTTATACTCATGAATTCAATGAACATGCTGCTGGAAATAATTATCTGTATTTATTCTACTAGCATTCGTTTTAATACACAACATTTTTTGGAACTGGAATTTTCCTCTGAGTACACACGACTATTACTCCTTGTAGACTCATAGCATTTTTATTTTAGTACCTATTTACTAAAACATTACTAAAACAAAAGAAAAAACTTCAGTACCTACTTAGACAGTCGTCAGATTTAAATTTGCTTAAATAATCAGTCTTAATCCTAACAACCGAAAGAAAATTACGTTGAATCGTTTCAACGTGCTCAAATACAGACTATAAACAACAGGTTATACCTATTACATAGATTAAATAAACTCAAATAATGTTCTCTAATGTGAGGTTATAGAGACAGGAGAAATTGATTAAATGAAATGTTGACGAAGGAAATTCAGAGTAGTAGACTAACAATTGTTTTGATATGATTTAATAAGCTTAAATTCAAATCAAATTATGTACCTTAGCTTTATACATATCACTTTTGAGGTTGCTTGTATAAAGACACATACATACATTATACATAAATTTCGTCTTATAAGAAAATTATACGTACAAATTGAGTTGCATGAAATATTGTAACTGTTATATGCTATATGTGTATACATAAGCATAATACAGTAGTAGCACATAATACTACTACATAAGTAGTAGTACATAATACTGTAGCCTATGTAAATATAAACACTGTAAAATTCGACAACCTGTGTGCTTTACTAGTCCATACATTATAGATGCAATGATTCACTCGATGCGGAATATTTTCTTAAATTTAGACTCCCTTTTCTTGTAATGTGCATAATGTACTCGTGGTATCTATGATATTATTTGCAGTAGCAAATGGGAAACCACAAGACCTTGTCGACATCGTGTAGGTAGACTTTGCACGCATTATTCTTGAAAGATGGTTTGCTATATAGTTAAATACTGATATTATATTATATTACAAAATACTACAGTTGAAACACTACCTCACTCTTTGTGGTTTTATTATAGCTTCTTGTACACGGACACGGAACTGATTGTGAGGTACTTGCACTTACTCAACAGACGTTGCATTATTTAGGCTCATACATATACTTATAAACCTATTTAATACTTAAAAGTGCTTTTTATTTACTTCATTACTAATATAACTTTTATACAGGTATAATGCATATTATGCTAAATTCAACAACGTAATAATCCACACGCATACAAATTAGAAAATATGGAATTTATATGGAAGAACATAAATTATGCATTAGTAGTGATTCGACTGCCGACTTCTATTACTTCCATGTTCCACAGTCTAATGCATAAAGTGCTTGTAATTTCCATGCTATGTGTAAATTGAATATCAAAGCGTAAATTGCTTACAGTATGGTCAGAGTCGGTAAGCAGTATATGTTAAAAAGCATTGATGAATTGATATAAGTACATCATGCTATTTCAATAGTTTTAATAAGTAATCTTCTTAAAATATTCTGAAAACGTGAGCGGAATGTTTAAGTTAACTTTAACTAAGCACCAAGTGAAAAATTGCATTCTGAAAAGGATTTATGGAGATTTCCAACTCCAACTATCTTCTCACGTTTCAATAATGTTGAGCTAATTATTCTTTATTTTTGGCATAAGTGTTCGCAGTGTATCGCTCAGGTTGCATTCAACGTACCTATTTACAACAATTAGTTATAGTGGTCAAATTGTAAAACGGAAAGTAAGCTAGTGGGATAAGAACTTGCTATAGGAGAGCAGTAAGGCATGCGATAAATCAAAGAGAAGTACATCGATTCGAAACAATTATCTTTTTTATTATGTCGGATTATTCCACACAGAATTCAATGCACCTGTTGTACTTGCTTACTTCATAACCAAAATATGCAACGAGCGGCAACCAGCTCATAAGAACATTTTTTCGTAAGAAAAACATTACAAACTTGTTCGGGAAATCCATTCAAATTACCAAACACAGTATCTGGCTATCTATACAAAGCAACATGCACAGTGTACTGGCTTTGCAGCTTGATATTAATATTATCAGATATATTTGGGTATAAAGATTCTCAATAAAGATATAAAAAATCAATTTGCCAATATAGAAGCTGCCAGGGAGTGTGGTATGTATCTAAGGCTGGAGTGTAAGCTTTTTCCTATAGCAGTATTGAATAATTGGTTTGTATACTTTACTAACAAAGCAAAGCAACACAACGAGTGAAGGAAAAACGCAAAGAATGTAAATGCCATCATACTTGTAATTTACGTACGGTAAATAATTGCCCTCGAGTAAGCTACAGATATGCAACAGACCTTATTACAAAGTCGTGCGTGTGAGTGCGATTGAATGGGTTTATAATGTTCCGAGAAATAAGAATAGATAAAGTAAACTTTGAAAAAACAAAAGAATGCATCTATTGTTTTTGGGTGAAAAACATATATTAAAAATGCATTAAGCTTCTTACATGTGTGTAATATAAATATAATAGTAGTCAGGATAGCATAGGAGAGGTAATTTAACTAAAACTACATTAAGCACTTTATCATGGTATCATGTTTTGCATAGAAGATAGGATTTGTTCGTTTGTGTATTGTGTATATGTTTATGTATGTACGTGTGCTTTGTTCTTTACTATCTATGTATTATTATCTGCTGTTTATCTGTACGTAGTAAGTGTGTTGTGTACGTATATGGATGGTGAATGAGGTGTATAAACCGATTATCGACACAAAGCCAGACGAACCACACTAACATCACAATCAGTAAACCATCATCTTGCCAAGGAAGGAAGAAACCTTGAGTTGTCTTGAATTATGTAAGGAACGAAACTAACTGAACAGTTTTTTTCATGGAAAACAAAGCAGCACACAGATACTACACACATATACTAGGTAGTAGTACTCCCAAAAAGTCAGAGAGTTAACTTACATAAAGGTGCATGTAAATGCAAGACTGTACTATATTTGTAGAACACATAATATTTACGTGGGATAGGCCTGGGACTTGAAGGAAGGTTCCCTTCACAAATATATTTCCGATGAACCATTAAATTATTGAGTTTTTTAGGGAAAATTATAGGGTTCATCTTAAGACAATGGCTCTCTGTGGGTTCTCTGCAATGTTCAATGGGTAATATTCTCTTCTTTTCCACTCTATCTGTAACTATTCCTTTTTTGACGATGCATTGCATTTTACACTGCACAGACATCCGACACAGAGACTACGATTCAGACAAGACCACAACAGACTGCAACAATACACCATGTACCGATATGAGTTTAAGTAGTTCTTCTTCCAAATAGTAAAACTATAGCGTAAAAACGTAACTCAATAATTCTACGAACATGACATTAGTAACGTATCTCTGTACATACACAGAGCACTTTCTTTATTATCTTTGACTCGCACAGCACATCATGAACAATAAAAACTCCATGCCGCACGTTTTTCAGTCTCCCTCTCGGCACTATATTATTTTATTTTTACAAAAAAATTATACCTTTTAACAAAAAATTTGGTGCAACAATGAACATCGAATCACATCACAAAGCAACATCAAATCAACATGATAGAAGAAGAATCTTTCAGTCTCAGCCATACCATAAACGCACGGCCGAACACACATAACTCACCCATTACTCATTTCGTGTATTACGAATCCAAAGTGTTAGACGAAAATCAACTTTGTTTTTAAAAACAGAGACGTCTGTTTCCTACTATAGCTGATATTTTTAGTTTCTCATCATCTCACACCTTCCATATAGTACATACGCACGTTTCGGCCCATGTGCAAGCAGACGTTTCTTTATTTTTGATATATGTATGGATATGAATTGACCTATATGAGGGTAATCATCCTCATTGTCTGCAGACGCTCACTTGACCTGACCTACCGTAATATTTTGTTGAAAACACCCTCACGTATGTACAGATATGACATAAGACGCATCAACTTGAAGGACTGTGAGATGATGAGTCGAATCGAAGACCAGCCCAAAGCTCCCCGCCGAATCATTATCAGCATCATCTAATCCAGCGTCCAACCCACCTTGGGCTTACGAGTTTATAATTTTCATCCTCCTTTCCATTCTTTTGTGAGTAAATAGTGTAAACACACGTACTCTCCCATGTCAAAATAATAATAATATACACAGATAGTTTTCTGTTCTATTAGATTTGTACATTACTGGCAACATTTTTCGTTACCACTTTACCTTACTCAGCATTTCCTTTGACTTTTTCACTTTCTTCACTTAAATTCCTACTCTATACTTTGCATGCACATGTAAGTTTGCGTATATGGTTGTAGTAAACATTTACGAGAAGGTTATAGTCAAAGTCATCGTTGTCGTGAATTTTTCTTCTCACCACAATGCAATGCAACAGTGCACTCCACAACAAAATGCACTATATAATTTTCATCGCCCAACAACACATCATCAGCGTTGACGTGTCTAGAGCTATACTACTAACACTAATTTTTTTGCCAGAAGCACTTTTTCTGTTTACAAATTTCAAAGCACGTCTCAGTATTATATAGTAAATATCTGTATAATATATTCCACATACTGCATTAGTATAGCTATATTAGAGGTGTTAACTCTCATCTCATAGTATACGGATAAAGTTGTTGTGTAGTACGTATAGAATAAAAAAAATGAATTAATATTTTTCCATTGCATATATTTTCAACTGCTTCTACAATTGTACATACAGATTTGCAGGTAGAGTTTAACCAAGCTTGCTAGGTTTCGATAGATTCAAAGCGACAATTATTATTCGGATATATATTACCGAACACCTCTGTTTGCATATGTTTATGCATTCTACTATTATCATCTGTAATTTATATAGTACGCACAGGTAATAAAATATATTTTATGTATCTAGTATTTGTGGGATGAAATGAAGGAACTATGTAATATTGTTCTTCTACAGTAGTTAGTTGCAGGTGTGTAGAAAACAATTGGTGTCTGTAAATGAGCAGAAGTTCTGTAGATATTAACTATAATTTTTAATGCGTAAGGAAGAACAACAAGTGAAAGTATTTGTAAAAGGAGGATGTTCATTGGTATATGAATTTATATTATGGATAAGATAGTTGAGATTAAGAAATTAATTCATGAAATGTATTTTTGAAAGAGGTGGCTGTATATGAGAAGCTGAAATAAGATTGACAAAGTGCCTTTACTTTCACTTATTATGGGGTTGATGATGATTGTGAGGAAACATTAGCTTACATTAGATGAGAATTACCATTTGAAATGGGTTTTGGGTATATATACAGTCATGAGAAACACAAATAGTGGCTGAACTCACGAAGGAGCGAAGTGGTCTCGTGTTGGTGTTAAGCGATGGTGGTGACAAGATTATTGGTGAATAGAATAAGTGAAGGAGGTAGGGAAGTAGTTTGGACTGGAAATGTTGGCATGAAGGAAGGGCAGCGAGGTAGGAGACCGGTAGACGAGACCAGGAGACGGTCTTGATCCAACTCTCCGATAGCGATAACTCAAGTGAATTTCATGTTCATGTTCCACAGGAGTAGTGGCGAATCAATAGATGTGTGGTGGGATTACAAATATCCCTTTTTATTATACTTCAATTCAATTCCACCATGAAACATTTATAGCAGCATAGTACAATAAAGAATACCATATATAGACTTTCGGGTAGTCGAACTTTCAACAAATGCAATACTACAATCACATACACAGGGCATGCAGTAAAGTATCTACTAGTACTGGTAGTCTTTGCGAGTTCGTGTGTCGTCGTCGTCGTGTGTAGTAGTTTCTGTTTTCTCTCTATGTGTATAAAGTGCAGACTGCCATGGCTATAATAGATTCTTTGTCAGTTCTATACAATTCTTGTTCCTCTACGTGAGAATAAACTTCTACTACTACAACTACAACCCGATATAGCCATTCTACTATTTACAAGACTTAATAGTTCGTTTTTTAGAGTTCTTCATTGAAACGCAGAGACTTGTAGTTGTACGTTGTACGTGCAAAGGCAAAAGAATGTGTAGTTTCTATAGGAGTAGTCATAAAGCACAAAGACAGCAGAGGGAATTCTTGGTATCGTTCTCTATGACTGCTCGTTTCACGTTCGTTTTTAGTTTGCAGCCTTTAGTAGCAGCTTGCGTGACACTGTAGAAGGACTGATTGTATTGTGTGAGTGAGAGAATGGGAGCTCAACAAGAGTGTGAGGGAAAACTACGGAGAAAACTCCGAAAATCGATTCACTTTCTCGCCATTTCCACACCATTGGGTGTTCTGTTTAACACCCTTCATTCCATGTGAGTTACACTCTCCTCTCCATGTGTGCAAAGAACCTATATACCAAAATGGAAACACACACACCGAACAAAAGCTCTTCCTTCGAAAAAACCCAGAAAACAATTGCAACAGTCCAATGTGTATTTATGTATATCCCATATGTAAGTAATACAAGGACAGTTAGCAAGAAATCACTTACTCACAATCACCAACGACTTATTTATACAACTACTAGCATGCACAATTACGCTTAAACACCGAAACTATGTGAATTACGCATTTAACTAAATAGTGGGCAATGGGCAACGTCTTAGAGTATGTCGCATTGTGTGAAAATTAGGATCTAAATAAAAAATTAAGTAAATTGCTTTTGCTGTATGTACAATACAGTAAGGAATGGACTAGCACTAAAAGTAAGACTGCGAAGCATTGTATTTGTACTATGTACGTAGTACCTACAAAAACACACTAAACTACATAAGCACCTTTACTTTCGGTTAAATGAAGGCTGTGTTTATGAACAAGACAAATGAAATGAATAAATCACACGTGTACATACAATGCAATGCTGAGGTGTGCATGTTATATTGCATTACATTACTTGACAATTCAAAGCGAATGAATTTATTGCCATTATTACAATTACCATCAATTCAGTTTATAGATGTATTTTGTAGTGGAAAATTTGACATGAAAGACCTGACTTGACCAGCAGACCAATCGACTGGGAAACAACATTTTTCCATAGACACGATCATAATTAATGTTTTATTTTCGGCTCTAAAAAGTGAATAGAGAAAGATTAACGTATGAGTTGGAGTTTACGTTTACTTCCTTCGACTTGTTCTTCGAAAGGTTCGATCTACGTGAACAAAATATTCACCACAAGTAACTTGTAATGTAAAAAGCTGATATAAAATGTAAACTTGTTCTGTACGAACGGAGTTACTGTTACTGGCAGTTCCTTGACTAACGTTACTACTAAACAGTACGTACACCAACAATAACCCTCACGGACGATTACTTATTACATCCAACACACTTAAACCCTTTCATGATTTCTTTTCATATATCGTAGGTTATAAAATATGCCAGAGCCAAGCTCCATCACATGCAAGGCTCTCTCACTACAAATACATTAATAAAACAACTCATAATAATCAAACCTTTTAATATCGCGCTATCGATAATGGAAATCAGTTTCTTGTACGTATTGTTCGTCAACTCTGCTCGGGTAGATACAAAACATAACACAAAGGTTACGGCATAGAAATTACATTAAAACTAAGGGAATGCACAATCCACACAACCAACAAGCACAAAAAATAATAAAAGCCTTTCTCTCCCTCACTTTGTAATGTCTGTGGCTTGTCTTTTATTCTAACACTTTGATAAATTCTGATAAGTTAAGTATACTTACCTGTGTATAATGAGATACCAATACATACACTGGAAAATCTTGCTTGCAAGTATTTATTTTTCTCTAAGTACTTTACATTGTTGGTAAAAGTAAAAGCCTGTTGTGAGCCTGGAAGAAAAAATATTATCCGTTAATATCTTAACTACTCATAGGATAAACTTACTTATGTTTACTCATAAATTCATTTGATGTCTGTCTACTGGGACATAAGAACAAAGAACACAAAATGAAATATTATGTGCATGGTAGAATAAGTCTGTTGGCAGAAAAAATTATGTTTCTGTGAGCGAATAAAGAGATTTCAGTTGAATCAATGGTTTTGTATAGGAAACTTACTTCTGCTACACTCAAAACATGAATAAGGTATATAGGAAGTGCATAATACAGATGCAAAGATAATACACTCCTCCAGTAAAGCTATTAAGGAAAGGAAATATCAGAATTAACACGACATGACAAGAGAAATGGAGTGAAGAATTTGATGAAGTGAATCAAGTAAAGATGTAAAAAGACATTGAATGAATCACGATGAATAATGCATTTTGATGAAGTAGGCAGGACCGTCCAGTCAACTCGAGAGCAGGACAGGACACTAACACAGAGAAAAGGAAAAGCAGGGAGAAATGCATCGCGGAAGCCACTGGGAGTCAACTGAGGAAGACATTGAGCTTCTGTGCTTAATGTTAGGGTTTCACATGAAGGAAGCACACCATATAAATATTGAATGTGCTTTAAGAGTTATATTATACTCTCCATGCAGTTCACCATCATGTACTCTCAGTAAATAGCACAGTAAATACCGTCCGAAGAATTTGGATGGACATTCACACGCAATTCAAACACCGCAGTTAGTCAGACTGTTGCAAGTCATAAAGAAAGACTGTCCATATTCCCTATACAATACAAATACTACACGTAGTAATTACCAACTTACCAGAATATACACAGACCTAAAATCATACACAAGCTACCAGAATGTAGGATATAGTTAAATCTAAATCTCTGTCAATTCATGTAGTCATCATAATGTCTGTGCCGCTATTTACGTTTGTATGTGTTAACAATAGCATATAGGAACGTATATAAACTAAAAGTATATGTATATGTAAAAGTACTATTTAAGAATACATAGTCCATACAAAAGGAGAATAAGAGACACAATAACAAAATATTATTACTATAAGATGGGAAATGTAGCATTACACAATATTCAGCAGTTTCCTTCCTAATGGAGACATTGAAGCATTATATTATTTTCATGATGAGTATCAGTTTGGTTTAGTGGGTTCTGCGTTATGTTCTCGGTCGCAGTAGACAATTTGTACGTGTGCTTCCAACGGTCTGTATGTACATTTCAAGAAGTGACTGCGGTAAATGTGTATATGGAAGTTATGAAGGAGAGAGAGAGACTACTGATCCAGTGCATGTGTGGAAGTTCGGTAGTTATTGTTGGAAGCTCATATATTCAATTGTAATATTGTATTCTGGTAATAAGTAATGTAATGCTACTTGATGTGCTCTTAACATGCGTGGATTGCATTGTACTTTTGTATTTTCTACATTGTAATGTTGTTAGCTGTTTCTTGTTGTGCTATCACCACCACCACAGTGCCGTGTAGTTGTGCTGTATCGGTAATGTACTTGAAGTCCCTACTCGTCCTTTTCTCTCTGTGTGTAATATAATGTGTCTCTCTCCGCATACAGGAATGAAATGAAAATTTTCCAAGTCATTTTACAAAATAGGTAATTGTCCATCACGAGTTTTTCCCCACAATAGAAATGAGGACTAATAACCGCAAGGCACAAAAAATTTCGTTATTCCTCCCAGGCATATAACTTCGTATGGAGACACACAGACAGGAGACTCAGTCAGAACTGATAGAGACTCAACTAAGTCAGCAGACTGACGGTTTTGTTTTGTTGCCTGTGTTTCTGTTGTGTTTGCTGCACTTCTCAAATGTAATACAATGTAATGTGATGTAACTAATGTAATTGTAATGTAACTGCAAGGCTTGTTTAGCTACTATAGCCAGCTACTTGAATCTTCGCTTGAGAATTCTCTTTTGTCATTCTGTTTTCTATCTCTCGCATGTACGGGTATGGTACGCACACAGAGGGAAATGTTATTAGTGTACTGTATACTGCCATATAAACTGTGAACAATTGCAATAATATTATACTTGTACTGTACAGAAGTTTTTTTGCCTTGTCTGCCAGTTTGTTCTTACGACTGTGTATTATTTTATTCCATCTTCTGTAAGGTTAAAGAAGCCTAAGCCCGCTCAGCTACATTTAATACTGATTTCAATCTGACTGACTTCAAAGTTGCTGTTTATTGTATGTGTTCTATGTCTACGGCTACAAAAAACGCTATAGAGACTTACACAGTGAGTATAATACACATTCTTGACTTCTTTGAGAATGGACTTGACAATAAGGCTTCCTATTTACTTATTATGTCTCTTCAGTCTCTTGTTCCTGTGTTTCATGTCCGATTGAGCTTTGAATGATGTTCAGAAGATACAAATAGGTTTAGTAGTCGTATATTTGATTCACTATGTGCTCTATGTGAATATTACTTACTATCTATCTGTATAAGTTGCATAGTTGTCTTAAGATGTGTGGTATGCAATTGGAATAAATAAAAGTCAAGCCGCATCCATAGCCACTGCACTACTGCCATACGTTCTCCGTCGAAAACACAATGACATATTATTCAATTGTACTCATGTTATGTATGAATTGCTGAATTGCCTTATTGATAATAAGAAAAGTAACTCGTAATTAGCTCAATTTTACCCCGGTGGAAAAAGAAAAGGCACTTTGCACCATTGTTTGAGCAATGCAGTATAGAAAACATTTACACAGATGAATCTTGGCTAGTATAAACTTTTATATTATAGAATGCACTTGGAAACATACAATAAGAATTCTATTCCACAGTGGCACTTGAGTTGTTTGTTCTTTGAGTCTATTGTGTCATTGCCTTCCTTTGCAACGATAAAAATGTAAATATGATTCGAATACGCCTACTTTGGATTCATGTTTGCTTACCTCGTTTAAAACATCTCGCAAGACAAGTTTCTTCCATGTTTGCTTTCTACTATTAGTTACTCTATAGCTCTCTGTACTACATTATTTTCAATCCTGTGTAAAAAATTCAAACTGGAAGTACCTACTTGTAACTGTTACAATCTTGCAAAATAAAGTAGTGATAATAATGTGCAAAAATTGAGGTTACAGAATTTCAGATGATGAAAGTGTAACGTAAAGATTGTATGCCAAAAATAAACATTTGATATCGAAAACGAATATTTGTAATAAAACGAGCAGATGAATCATTGTCCAGTAAGATGTGTGGAGATCTCAAAATGAAGAAGAAAAAAAGTTATTTACGAAAATTGTATGTGACTGTATCCGGAATATTGCAGTTTGTCTTTCGTTGTGAATGAAATCCATTAAGGCCCACACGAATAATAATGAAAACTTTCAATTAGTGGTCAGGACATCAAATAGGACCTAACCAATTTCGCACGACAAAACCGGTACTTTATGCAATTAACTTGTGACTCTTTGTCTGTTCCTACGAGGATGATGATGATGATGCCTATTGAAAGCAGAGTTAATTTCCATAGCTCACATAATCATAGATGAAATTCTTATCTATTCGTCTCCAACCACACAAATACGTTTTGTTTACACAACCTTTCACTAAAGTATAAGTATAGCCCATGCTCTAGTAGCGTGGTTGCAATCAATGGTTATATAGTTTACAGTAAAGTTGTGAAAGTAGAGCGTACTTGGACTTTGTAAGTTCCTGGAACAGATTTATGAATGAAATATGTAATTACGTTTACTCAATCCACACTGCCTGTTATGTAAATCAATTAATGGATGCTACTTGTGCTCTCTTCTTGAAACCAAAGTTAAATATCTATTGTGCTGTTTAACATTTGATCTCCAAGGCTTAAAATTACAACTGTGCTTTGTCACATAAGCCACTACAAAGTTACAAATATATAAGTCGCATATATTTCTGCTTTTGAATAGAACACTGACTTTGCTCATCTCTCCTGCTTTCTCTCCCTGCACGCATTTATGCATTCATGTAAGTTGAAAAGGTTTAATTTCCATGAAATTACATAGACACACTACAGAGTAGTTCGTTGAATTCGTCCTTTCTCAGCATGGGGTTAATTGTATCGTAGAAAGTGCCGTGGGGAGAGTAAAGCACATGGATGAAATTTCCTTACATACATAGAATCAAAATGAAAAGTCGGGTAACTCTCCATGGCCCAATCAACTTGCTACCTCTTTTATATTACATATAACGTTGTGTGGTTCATGGTAGTGGTTTGGTTACAATAATATTACATATAATAATTGTGCCACTATACTGACAGTTCTCTCTATATATAAGTATTACGCGTTAAAGTTTGATTGTAGCTGTGGAATATATTAATGTGAATCTGTGTGGTTTAATATTGCAACATGGCGTTAACTGTTAACTCATCCACGTTTGTTGAGTTGACTGATGTGTGTGGTGAGGATGATGATGAGTCGACGAATGATGTGAACGTAAGGCAAGTCAAATTAGGCTGATATTGTGCTCCGCAATTGCCATCTAATTGATTAGTCATTTTGTGTTTATTCATTGGATCAAGAAAATTATACCGAGAAGCTGTGTGGTGTGTATGTATATGTGTGAGTGAATAGCATTTAGTTTCTATTGAGAGTTGGCAGTCGACACATTCACTATCTCTCATCTCATCTCATCGCATCTCGCTTGTCTTCTCTGACAGCATTGTCAGCAGCCACAGCCAGCAACTCACAGTAGTTGCTACACAAACTATGGAGAATCCTTATTCTCTCGTCTCATACTAAAACTAACCTTATAATGTATCATCGTTATTATTCATTTCCCCTTCATCCTCACTCAACCATTTAATATGACCGTATTGCATCGTACACACAGTATTACCTACACACAAAGTGAAAAACACATGGTTGGACACTATTCCTATATACACGTGCATATTACCAACATAACATAATAAATAGTAGAATATTATATAGCTTAGTTGAGCTCAAGCGCAAATCTCATCCAGATCTTTCTCGTTTCTTTCTATTGCTGAATATAATTCACTTACTATCTATCAGTAAATCACACATTAGAAAAATTGTGTAGAGCACCACAAGCTTGAAAAGAGTGTAGCACGAGTATATCTCTATATTCTAGTGTGTGTAATAATATGCAGTGATTATTAGCCTTGTTGTACAGATTGGCAAGGGGGAACCGCCTTTCATCTTCTGGTAAACACTATATACCTAATGTATACCTTCCCACTACTACTGACATACTAGTAGTCAAGTACTACTTAACAAAAGCACACAACAACACTTAAATGTACGTACAGGCGAAAGCCATGGAGCTCTATAGGGAAAATCAACTAACCGCACACAGCTTATTCAAGCGTATCAATAAAATACATCACATTCCATCTGCTCGTTAGGCTCTCATCTGATTTTGTTTATTCCTATTATGGACTTTTGTAAAGCGAACCAATTCAAACGAAAGGAAACCAAACCAGGTTAACAGATAATCTCCATATCGTCTCATCTACTAGTAGCAGATTATGCGGTGAAACAATACGTCGTAAATCAATAAATTGTATTACAACTGTACGATATGTCGTTTTACACAACAGGAGATTCATTTTCAGTATCATCAGATTTTGAACAACAATAGGATTGTTGATCAACCACATGTATTTATGGATCATGTCTTGTTACCATCATCAGGAGTATTATGTGGTATATATTTCTAAATAAATCATTATAAATAATATTTCTACACTGGTAACATCCATCTCGTGTATATTGCATACTGTTTCATCCATGAGGTAATGTTGCTTCATGTGGAAAGCGTAGCTCTTCTGTGTAATTTTTTTACAAGGTGAATGGTTATACCGGAGTGGAGGTAAATTGAGACTGACTGAGAGAAGAAGAAGAACACAGATGTGTAGTAGTGAGAGAAAGAAACGTGTTTTTTGGTCCAGTTGGAAGTGAACACTACTCGCTGGGCAAGTTCAGAACTTTGTTGATGCTCATCTGATCTCAGTTGGAAGTCCGAGAAGGTAGAATGTTGATTGGTTGGTTATTCGTAGCTATGTGGATATATGTACAATGGATAAATGCAATGTGACCGCCCACATGGGCATTTTGAGTACACACAGAGAGAACATATTTTATTGTTGTGATGCGTCTCTCTCTCTCTCTCTCAGTCGGTCGGTGTATGAGCCTCAATCCTCCACATTAACACTGAACCTATTTATCATATCATTGGTTTGGAAATTACAACTGACTGACTAGCAGAAAGTCAAAGCTAATTTGACACGAGTTTCAATTTATGATGTTGCTCTGTCCCTGTCTTAAGTCTGATCGAGTTAGTAAATAAATCCTGCGAGTATATACCAGAGTATGAAGTATGAAAATGTTTATCTGTGTTTATAATCCAACGGACATTTGCATACATTATTTGCACGTAGCGTGTTGTGTAGGCATGCATCTCTCCTTAATGCTAACTTCACTCATACGTATAGCATCACCTAACACATAAAAGTAAACGCAGTTGTTGCATTGCTTATTGCCAGACATGCCAACACGAGTACGAATAGCTGCAGGCTTTCTCCATATTCATCTCTCTCTCTCTCGATTTGCATACACATGCAAACAATATTATGGCCTTTTACTACTACCACTACACTGTAAATCTGCATTCAGTAATGTTTCTTGGTGTGTTGTGTGCGTTGAATTGCACGGAATGTATATAGTGGTCCATTTATACTTTGTTCAGACTCTACCTATTGACCAACATCATGAACCTTAACCAAACATGATTTTCAACTTGATTTGAGTAGACGGTTGTACTCGTAAAACTTTCAAAATCCACTAGGAATTCGCACTAAGATTAAAATTATCACCTACTATAATGCAAAAGTTATAGTTCATGTTTTCAATTGAGACATTTATTACTGAATCATTTTCTTTTCCACTCATCACCCACCTACGAGTCACAGATGCTTCACTTGTCCAAGGGCACATCATAAAATATTGTCTTTCACTATATTATTAAATTCTTATAGAACGTTTAGAAGACCAAATTCTTCACAATACCTAAATAAGGTAGTGGAGAAAAAGACAAAACCAAAAATGCAATTCATAACGGTTCGATGGAGAGCATGGAGCCATACTGTCTTTCAAATTCGATTTATGTGTAGCATACTCTGAATAATTTACTTAGTATACACAAGACATACACAAGATATTGAAAAATACTTCAGGACTTTTTTGCCAATATCCAATGGTTGTCTTGTTTTTAAGTATCGTCCCATTTTTGCACAGGCTTTAAAAATGCAGTAGCAAAATTCTTTACTTACTTTGCGAAATCTAACCAATCGTTACCTTCCTTTTCCTTTTGAAGGATCGTCCCATTTACATATATGTATTATGCTTTTTAAATGCAGTAGTAAAATTCTTTGCTTACTTTAACACGCAATTCATTGTAAATTAATGTAAAAAAACTTGTTGAACTTTCCTTAACGTGTGTGCTATGAGTTTGCGAAGAAAGCCTTTTAGTAAACACATTCAATTGTCTCTGATCTGATAAAGATCCTTAATGCTACATTGTATGAAGGGTATTGTCTAAAATGCACTGAGTTAGTACACGACGTAGGTAAGTAGGCATAACAAGACATGGCAGACTCTTAATTTGATTAGACAGGTCACACCTCTACCACCACTACTTAGTATAGTAATCTGCTTACAAGTTATTAGGGGAACTCCTCTTACTTTTCTAATAGTAGTGTCAACTTGGTAGTGCACATTAGCATTATAATGCAGACTACTGAATCAGTTGTGTAAATGACTACCTGAATGAAACTCAAAAACAATGCTTTACTTATTGCACACAATCTAAAAGGGGTAGTAGGCTAGGCAGCTGCATATTACACTTGTTTGGTTTGGGTTAGCTCTCCGTCTGTCTGATGGACATGACATTATGCGTGCACTTCATTGTTAAATTTTTAAATGTAATTATCTTCTTTCATGTATTGTCTTACCTTTTTTCTGCAATCCAATCCCTCCGCTCCTGCATATATTGCAGTTGGTTATATACTGTCTACTACAATTACAATAAGCATGGCAATGGGACACTAGGTATTCAAATGCACTTCATTCATTTGGCGAATGTAAATTGTCCTACATTACATTATTAGTGTACATTTGTACACACATTATAGTAATAAAGCGATAGTAGTCATTTGTTTTACTAGAAAAATGTTTCAAGATGCTAATTGCAGTGTGCAAAAGCTGAACTGACAATGAAATGATTTGCAAACATGAAAACGCAAGGTGTAAATAGGCACGATAATATTTTATATCTATAGTATGGCAAAGGGTGAAATGTATATACAGATGTGTCCTTATAGTAGTTGAAACAGAAACAGGGCATTCAGAAATTTAATTTTTACCTTGTTGATGTTTGTAAGTGTATAAGTGTTATTGCTGTTTATTATGGGTTCCGATGGTAAGTTGGTCAATTGTTTGTGCAAGGGTTATTAGCACTTTACTTAGCATGGTTCTAATAAAAGGTAAAGGGTCGCAATTTCTTTTATTGCAGGTAGTATGTCATTATTTCATGATAGAAGACATTCATTTAGTATTGCATTTAATTGTGTGCGTAACTTCTTAAACAAATAATAACCATGTGGCTACATGAAATCCCTACAAGCAAAACAAGTATTGAACAGAAAAAGTAGATGAGCCTTCATGAAAATATCAAAATGAAAGGTGTATAATACAAATTGACGTTTTGATTGTTTTTCACTGATAGTGAGCGCGACCTCTCAGCGGGAGGTGACTTTCAGGCGTGGTTAAGTTAGGCACACACGATCAACCATTTCACTACCTACACAAAACAGCATTTAACTTACATTCCTTTGATATACCTTTCCTACTGTTTACAACAAGTCACTGGCTTGAACCATACCGGCTTTGTGTCAGACTTACAACGATTGCCAGACAATCAATCAAAACGTGATTGAAATGAGACTTATACTGTAGCGAAAATATGATGAGGTAATTTGAAATATATATTATTATTCCATTATGAAGATGTTTATATGTGCAAACAGGCTTTCTGACTTTCTGACTCTGTTGCTGTTGAAATTTGAAGATTTCCTACGGGAAGCTTTGCAATTGACGATGAGTTCCTTCAGATGTAAAAGTATAAGATAATGGGTGCACTTGTAATTGTATGCTTTCCTTAGCCGTAATTTTTAGTATTCACACAATTTCCAAAGGGCTGACCCCTTTGAGTTGTATTTATGTACATAGAAAATTAGCAGTAAATTTATATTTACCTACGTTTTTGTGAGCTGAGTCTCTGTGCATGATATGACAAGAAAATCTTTTTGTCTGTGATGAAACAAGACGAAGAAAATTTTTATGTAGTTACTGTCAGTGTTTCATAGGATTTACCGTGTTTTTTTCAGAAAATAGAACTTCCCACATGAGATAAAACAAGTTGCCTAATTTAGAAACGGAGAAACTCAGAGAGATAAAAGATCTGTTGTGAAGCAATGAGAAATGAGCTAAGAGTAATCAAGAATTATTATCTTATTTGGTATATTATAGTTCATTAGACTTAACCCTGCATCTGAGGCGGATTCTACTTAACTTACACAAATTTGGATTTGGGTACTTTTCAAGTTTATTAGATTCCGTGATGGAGCCTATGGATAAATCTGAAGAGCTCAGTCTCTGTGTACCTTCTTCCAAATGAAAATACTTTCTTTTCGTTTACTCAAAGATTACGACAATGCACAGAGAGTAATCATGTCTTCTGAGAAGATAGAAGGATGCCCAAATTAGTAAAATGGAGTTGAGAGCCTTAGATGAGAATTTATGTAATACCTAAGGAAATATAGATTTGCATAGAATATGAACTTTTCCATTTGAAACAAAAGGTTTGTTATATTCTGCTACATGGCGACTTCACTTTGTTCATGATCCCTTTGATCCCCAAATTTCTTCGGTGCGATCATTCTCATCATTCTAAGAAGATCGTATCCTCGGTCGACGTGCATAGCTATTGCTTGCATTGTGTGAGTGCATCTCATCAAGATGAGGGTAAAATATTGATGCTAAGCTACAAGAAAGGGCCACTGCCAACCTCAAGTAGGTAACCGGAGAGAAACTTTTGTTTTGTGTTGGTAAAGTTGCCGCGTTATGGGGGCGGGTTTGAAGAAATATAATTTTTTTGATTTACAAACTTATAATTATAGGTTGCGTTTGGACTGAATTTAAATAATAAGACTATGATACTACTATGTACATTGTAGCACGTCTAATACTGATAGTGGCTCTTTCCTTTTTGTACATATTTGTAATGTACCTTTTGTAAAATAGAGAAGGATGAATGTTTCTCCCTGTGCAGTATATCATATCAAGCACAATAAGACTGTAATGTAATACTGGACGGAGTACCGGCTATCTTACGATTAGTCTCACTATATAGATTGTTAGCATTACACATTAAGGATATACACACACGGATGCAATGGCATTATGGCTTACTATGAATTTGTGATCTGTAGCCCAAGTGTCTTGTCTAGTGGTGTCTGTGCTGGTGATAGAACACCAAGCAAGCCAACTTACTTATTCTTTTATTGTCAGAGGATTGCATTTATGTGCCTTTTCTCTCAACACAGAACCACCCACTTGAATCTGAAATGAGTGCTCAGTATTACTTCTCAAATGGTCAGGTTTTACGGGTTTTTCTTGACGCAGGCACATTTGTTTTGTCAACTTGAAGAAAAACATCTATCCATTTCCATAACTGTTCCGCGTCCATAACTTATTAGCCTACAGAGCTACACTGACTTTTAAAATGGTAAGCTTAGCACTTGCGAGCCATCACATACTATTTCAAACGCTACACACAGACTACAGATTGTACACACACTCTCATAACATAATATATGAACGTCTACGCACGATTTTATCATTTATTGTAATAACATTAAGAATAATTACTTATGCTTAGCATTCCTGACTTCACATCTCGGGATGATGCTACGGATACACATAATAACTCTCCCACAAGCCCAAACTATACAGACATAGATACTAACACACACACAGAGAAAACTTGAATTAGTCTTGGAACTTTTATATACTGTGTAAAAACACTGGTTGCATTTATTGTTAGATATATTATGAATCCCTAAGTGAACAAAAGCTTTTAGGAAAAGAATCCCCAGCCCGCAATTAGAAAATAACTTTGTTATAAACACAACGCAGCCTGAAATGCAATATGCATTCTCGAATTAAGTATTTTCCCATGCAGGGCTGGCAATCAAGTCTGATGATTTGATGTCTGAAGTTCAATATTGATTATTAAAGAATGACGAGTAGTAACAGCGTTCCAAGTAAAGGTACACTACTGAAATATATATAAGTGTAGTATTAAATGTAGGTTTTGGGATATTATGAGCTTCCTTAACATAACGGACAATATGTATGATACAAATACAACTTGAGTAATATTTACGATTGACAATTATCGTAGGCTGATTATAAAATACTCACACATGTAAACATACAAATCTTAATACTGATAGTTTAACTCTTTCTATACCCAACGGTGTAGTTGTGCTGTCCGTAAGTAGAATGAGCCATGCCATGCCAAAGGTATAAGTAAATTAACATTGAGACAATGCCCATAAGTAGTTAATCTTTGTATACCCTTTACCCTGTGTTTTTGATAAGTACACTTACATTAGGAAATGTGCACATAATATAAAATAAGCATAATATAAGTAAACTTGGATTAAAGATACTACATCCTAGCTGGTTTCATTCGTTCCGGTCTGTTCATTCGCCCATGATTTATCCAGCATGGTGGATGCCGTCGTCTCAAATCAAGATGAACGAATGGGGTTGTGTGCGTGACCAAAATTCATTATATCAGAAATGATTCACACTCTCTATTAGGGACGAAAAAATTCATAGATAGACCTGGCGAGAAAAGAAAAGGACGAACAGTGTGTTTTAGTTCTACTTACAGTTTAGTGTTGTAGATTGGAGCATGTTCTCCAGAATACAAGAGTCTGCGTCTGCAACAGTAACCTTTTTATTTATACGGTGCATTACGTTACAACATTGTGCTATCCTGTGTGTGAACAGACTTTTGATCATTTGCCATAGAGTTGCTGTTTGTAGTAGTAGGCAACTAACATTATTGTAGTAATTCAATGCAGTTGTTTGGTATTTCTCAATGCATGTGTGTATACAAACATAATATAGGAGAAGAGTAGTAGTAAGTAGTAGTAGTAGTAGTCCATTGTCAGAGAAATAGTTTATTATGGTAGATAGAACGAGAGAAAAATCAAATCTAATGGAAATTTGGACGGGGAGCGGGCGTGGTCTAAAAATGATCACAATAGATTAATGTACACCTAGGACTAGCTATTTTCGGCAGTAAGTACAGAGCTCTGTGGCAATTGTCCATTGAAAATCTATCCCAGAGTTTCTAATAACCATAATAATCACTTCTAGATACTGTATTATGAAGCATCACACTATAATTTGAACAATTAGATCAAACTGAACCTAATCATTTAACCGTGGTGTCGATTACCTCCTTTGCGAATGAACAGCGTTGCGACCAAGTGTAAAGTAAACCTTTGTCTTCAACACACGATAATTTTTCATCAAACACTTCACATTCAACTATGCAAACACAATGTCGTTTAATGTATGTCATGCCACATAGTTGCTCTTGGGGGCTGGCGTCAACGACATTGGACAACTATCGTTATCACCACTATCACTACCTTATCAATCAACATATCACTACCATTTCATCCGCTCTCAACACAGTAATAATATCAACTTACAAAGTTTGTCTTTAGTATTGCCTCTGCTATAAAATATCCAAGTACTTTATCAGCTTGGCTAATAACATGTTTATGTAAGCTGAAATTCCTTTGCCAATTCCCTGTGAAGAATTTGCTGAGGAACATTTTAACATAGAGCTGTGTATAATTATTTGTTTGCTTTAGTGCTGAAAGCTTTGTTAGAGTTGTCGATACAAAGAATCTCAGAGTTTATATTATTACAATAGGGAAAACGGCCCACTGACATGGTATATGTGTGTTACATGTTATTTCATACTTCCAGGAAGAAAATACTGTAAGAAAAGAATCCCATTGCTTCGTGCATGGGATTCTGTCTGTAGATACAGAGTTGTAGAAGGTATGTCTCAATTTGCAAGCATAGAATGATTTTGCATTGCTTTGTGCATTCATTAGGTACCTATCTGTATGTACACGTAAAAGCTATTGCGATGTTAAGTTAGTTTATGAAGGCGAGGTGGCTTATTACTAGAAAAATAATTTCTTTCTTTCCGCTCGCATCTTGTCAGTCGATCTTAATTATCTGCGAGTCTTTAATTAGCTCCAATTATGTAATTCCGTCCTTTGCATTTATTCACTTTATGTGCGATTAGGATTTGTTATTTACAAGTAAAGGTGTGTATTATGTGCTTAGTTCCAACCTACCTATAACCTATAACTTGCATCCTTTTTAAATGCATTATAACGACTCGCCACCTGCGCTGCAATACGTAATATACGTAAGGTGTAGGTATATCTTATTAGCTGATTCTTTTTTAAACACAAAACCCGTTGCCGTTACTTTACCAACCTGCGATATCAATTAGTCAGTGAGTTAATTCGCAGTTTTCAAACTGGTCTGTTATTAACTTTTTTAAATGGGCATCGCATTACGATCGGAAGTGGACGCAATAAATAAACTGCTTTACTAAAACTTTTTATACTTTACATTTAAGTATACAGCCTCTGGATTCTGTTGAGTATAGTATAAAGGTTGTATATATCGCACAGGTATAGTAGATAGGGGATAAGTGTATATTATATTAGTATATACCTTCACAAAAGGGTATCTGTAGATCGCTGTTCGTATATAGACCTTGTACATACAGAATGCATTTACATGGATCACTGTACATATTTACTATTTCTATTGTGGTTGTATTATGTGAAATTGGTGGTGGTGCATTGAAAAGATGAATGAAAAACACATGGTATAGTGAATTAAGTACCTGTATTGTGTGAGTAGTAAAATGTAAAATATTTATAATTTATTGTACATTTATTGCAAGTTACAGGTACACAATAATATATAATACAGAAATATCTACTTAAGTTGAGTGAATTGAACAGTAACGTTAAATTTAAATCTGCTAATCAAATATCATGAATACTAACGTGTTGTTTTGCTTTATTCATGAAAAGGTTTATGGATAGGTAGGTAGTATGTAAGAACTGATAAAAAGTAACATGTAAAGGTACAGTTCAGAAAAACAATAATGCTGACAAGTTTCATACTTTATTCAAAACGGATGTTAATTTCTCCCACCTTTCTCGAGTTTGTTTTACGCAAAAAACGGGACTAGGTAAATGTAAACGCATTCATTCTTAGGAAAACAATTTGTTGATTTATAATTTAGTAGGACGGACAGAGTCTTTTAGTTTAACTTTATGGGAACATTCATTTTATCAACAGGAGGATCTATTAAACTTAAATTCATCCTTATCAACCAGATTTTAATTGCCATTAAGCTAAGAGTTAATAGACTGATACCAGAATGCATTATATGCCTGAGACATAAAACATATACCAACTTATACCTTATAAATACATACATAGTACATAGTACGTTAGCTATATATATTGTATTGTTTTGTATAAAGGTAATAATAGAACTCTTAAACAGCTTAGTTTCTTATGAATTTTAAGTAAGTATAAAAAAGGAGTTTGTTGGGTCAACAGATTTATTGAAAATAGATATGAGCGTAGAAAGGAGGTCCACAACCTCTTTCTAACCAGATTTAGACTTTTGTGGGCTGAAACAAAACGAATTTATAACTTGCATGAATATCTTAAAATAATAATGTGACAACACTACTCACTTACAAAATGAGTACCATACTTAGATGTACAATTTGTGCAATAAGTTACCAGGTAAATGTAAGCAAAATGTTGTTTTTAATAAATAGTGAAGTAGGTTGAGTTGAAGTATTAAATTCTGTGGGAACATGCAGTGGGTTTCATTAATGCTAAATTATTTTAAATTATTTTGGTAGCTAAATGTTTGCATTTGTCTGTTGTCTCTGCGACTTCATGGAAGCAACAATTTTAGTTCATTTCATAACAGTCCGTATCACAACACAATACAATCCACATTTTTACGAATTCATGTTTTAATACATATTTCGTCTATTCCACTTCAGAATACATAAGTACTGGCAGCGGCAAGTGCACAGTAGCGAGTACACAAGACTGACGATTTAAATTGCTACAATTTTTCCAAGTTAGGCATTATTTAACTGGAATTGGAATGAATACGTAGATTGAAGAGATAATATCTGAACTCGGATGGTCAATATTATATACATAACTTTACCTAACAATTTAAAATATTAATAGTATAATAGTGAGTGATTTCGGCCGCCCTAAGCATGTAAGGTACGGATGATGGGGCAGTTAACGAGAGTTGAGCTAAAGTGAAGGGGTCATACAGGCCATTCAATTCTCATATTATGGACTGTACAATAATAATAAAAAAACACAACTTCTAAAATTCTAGAGTACTTCTGTCTAGATACATAATTTCGAGTGATTTTTGTCTCCTGATTCATGATTATATACAATCCACACCTTCTCCTACCATTACAGTCAGTGTTTACACTGGAAATAAACGTAGTAAGGCTAGAATGAACTGTTTTTGTGTTATATAGGGAATTAAAAGCAGTGCCTATATTCAAACTACCACATGAATTGAGAGTAATAATATACAACTGCCAAATTTCGTTACAAACGTACCGTATAGTGTACAAGTACACGACACGCTACAAATATCATCAATCCTCCATAGTTGTACATAATTTCATTTCTTGTCAGTGTTCACGATAAATATCATTGACTCATATTTCAAGTTTTGTGAATCTTTGTATCTTAAGTAGTAGTTTCACAGACGATTTAATCTTTACAACAAATGATATGGTGTTTTCAATCCAAATACTGTACAATTCATCCCACAGAATAGTTATTGTTCAAAAATGAGTAGCTCGTTTAATGAATTGCGTGTATCAGTTATATTAGTAGTAAAATAAAAGCTATCTCTTCAAAAGCTATCACAGAATGAATGAGTACAGCCAAGAAAAGCTATCATTCGTAAAAAAATCAAAATAACATACTGATGCTGGCATTTGGACAAGAGATTCTTTGATTCCTGCCGATAAAAACGTCTTTATTCAATTGTAATCTTCGTGCAAACCAAGATTCTAGTAAAATGCACAAAAGAATAAAAAGTCTACAACATATCATTGCATTGTAGTAACATTTACATGATATATCGCTTCGCTACATTGACTTGAATGTTCGTATGAATTTCTATATACGATGAATACTTTAGCAATAATTTAATTGCCTTCTTGTAATCATGTGAAGATGCTCCTTCTATAAGGTATTTGATTTTAGCATTTACAATAACGTGTTGAAAAGACGATCATCGTGAGTAATTCTGCATTTTACAAAAAATATGTACTTACATATTACACAAATAAATGCAGTATTGACCGATGTAGTTGTTTCAAATCTACACTATATTTTATTTAGCAAATCAAAATCAAAGCGATTTCTACATAGCTATATACCAGCTATATACCTATATGAATGCATTACGTGTGTTATAGTTATACACAGATGCACTTACCTCTTCTGAAATAATAATATAACATCCTGTATGATTTCCACTGCACCTGATGGACAGTGTGCTACAAATAATGGTAGTGTTCATCTGAATGAGTATTTTACATGGTTTACCCATATAGTTACCGCAGATGTGTTGTTATAATCTTCAGAAATGCTGAAAATGTGTAATTGAATGAAATAATGAGACGGTATTGGCAGGGGCAACGAGAGATAAAGTGGCACAGGTAGGTAGCAATCCATCCCTTTGATTACATGTTGATTAGAAAATAATAATTATGGTGTGGAGAAGAATGAGAAGGTTGATTTAAAGAGGAATGCTGAATGCATGGCATGATGATGATAATGTCGATTCTATGTGATGACGGTATACACTTCAGATGCCTAGTTGTAGGTAAGGGATTGGTGTAGTGATGATAATAATAATGATTGCTTGCATCGTGGTGCAGTAACCAACACACAACATCCAATTGCATTTTCATCATTACATTACATTACACCATATTACTTTACATTATCGTCTCGGTAAAACTTTTTCAACCATTCCGTGTGTCTTATACGAAACAAGTAAACCATATGAGGATGTAGTGAGTGTGTATACATTATTTTCTGCGAAAAAAGCACTTCTATATACTTTATAACACACTCACATAAGTAGCAAGTTTCTTTATACCTCTCTAAACTTCATGTGAGTGTTATCTGATACATATCTCCCCACATAAACCCAGAAACTGCATAAAACAAGAGCAACCAAAGAGCTCTGCATGATTCTACGCATATATAACACAAGATAAGCCTTTTTACAACTTCAGACTTACAAACACATACATTTAGAGTGTAGTGTACCAATTCTTGAAAAGAAATACCTAAAAAATACTGTCTTTTATGCTACAAAGGAAGTCGGCTTTTCCATATACAAGAATTTCCCTGAAATGAGCAAAAGAATAGATTTGCTGGGTTATTGTTAAAGTACAGAACATGTTACTAAAGCTGTCAACGTTTATTATATTCTCCTACAACTTCTATGCAAAGAAGAACAAAGATAACAAGACAGTATTATGTAGTATTATGTGATCGTCTATGTGTATCGTGAAGACCTAGACCTTAAACAAGATCATTTTGCTCAAGTTTCCGTGAGATGCCTCTTGTAGGGCTATGTAGCTACTCTCGGCTTTGTGCCTGTGTGCCTTTTAGTGGCACTCGGTAGGTTTTGGTCTTCTGGTTCGGGGACGACTCTCTTCAGCTTAGCATTTTGTACATACGTACGTGTGTGTGTATAACATAACGTGTAGTATGTATTGTATTGTACACGTCGAAAAGACTGAAGAACAAGGAGGGATAGGCAGTCTAAGGGTAGACAGCTCTGCAGCACAAGTAACTCTGAGCATGATGAATTTGATATAGGAGTGAAGCAAAAAATAGGGGAAATGGGTGTGCAAGTGGGTGTTCTACTCCACCTTTGGGATAGTGGGGTGGGTCCAGGACCATGATATTTCGTCGGTTGGCCCACTCCAAGGAGAATACTTATGAAGCCTACTTTTGTTGGGCGTGACATTTCGGGGCAGGTATGGGCGTTGCAAGAGATACACCTACATCAATACTTCTTTAGCCACCCCATCATTTTGACCGCCTAACCACCCCTTTGCTTTGGCTCTCCTTCCCTGCCTCCTCTACAGCAACAGCAACTCTTGAGTCAAGACTGCGTTTGTTGGCGACTACGAGGACTCTTGTACGAAACAGAATATCTCTAAGCCTCTTTCCATGCATCCTTTGCCTGTATACTTCATACTACTCTATGTACCTTTGTTTACTACAAGCAGCAGCTCAAATCTAAGCGTTAACTTAAGGCTGCTGCTGCTGCAGTCCGTTCCTTCTTGGTAAAGGATTCTGTGTGTGCTGTGCTGTTTGCTGGTAACACAATGTACTGCGATTCGTTATGCTGCTGTTATATGCGAGGATTGTAGAAATATAAGTATGTACGAGCTTGAGCTAAAGCTACACATGCATACAGAACTACGTAGAACACACAAGACACACATACTGTGCACAAAAAAGTAAATGAGAGCTTTTCGGCAAATTCTGTACAGTCGACAAAGAACCAACCTCAAACCTACACTGACTAACTAGTATCCGCAGAACTGAACCTGAATCTCATAAGGGGGTTCTCGTCTTACCTCTCTCCGTTCTCTGCAAATACACGCAGTGGTATAGGATCTCTCCGGTACTTGAGCTAAAGCTGAACTTACCTGAACAACAATCCTCGGGCTCTCTGAGTTGTGTTGGCTGGCATTACCTTAGGAAATCACAATGTACTGATTCTACTCACCTGAGAGCACACACACATTCACTCAAGTAGTAACAGCCAGTCAAATCAAATCACATCTCTCGCACACAGACCCGAGTGGTAGACAGACAAACTTTTATATAACCATTACATTACGTCCTCCACTTAATCTTGTTGCGATACCCACAAATTTGGAGACATAACCATACATTAGTATAAAAAGCCAAGTACGAATCACACGATTACACTACTTTTGTATTACTTTACATTACAAGGCGAATCTCTACACACCAGCAGTTGTCTTTATTTGATTCTTCACTAACTCTTATCTCGCCCCGTCATCTTCATCGTGCAAAAAACAAATCTCATGCAGTAACAAAACCATTTTATTACACTTTTTAATCCTACAGTGTCATTACACTATCATTGCTCCTGCTCAGAATAAAAACACACAGCTACACACAGAAATTAATATTGTGCTCGTGTTTTTATTGCACATTCGAACATTTGTTTGGTAATTGAAAACTAATCTGATCAGCAATACATACAATTTGAGATCCAGTAAAAAAATCTCACCTGACAGATTTTTTACGTGAACCGGCAAAGATATATATACGTGTAAGGAAGGAACCCGAAGTTCTGAGATTGATAGGGGATGGGATTATCCTAAGTCTCACGCAGACACTCTACTACTACTACTACTACTAAAGTAAAGAAAAATCATACATTATCAAAATCCTATGGGCACACTGTGTATAGTCCACATACATTGAACCACCGCTACTTTGTCTCTCTGTAATGTGTAATCAAGCCATCAGTTATTAGACTGCTGACCTATCATTACACCAGAGCTAAGCTACGAGCAAGGTAGCACTTAACTGCTGCAGAAAATCCATCGTAATTCTGTTAAATCGTTTACCTATGCGTTTGTTACCTGTTTTGTCACCGACGGACTCTCATCCGAGTGAATAAGCTAATTAAAATCAAAACGAACATGATACACGCGTATAACCTCTTATTTATCAACTCAGCTCGAATTGAATTTAATTAGAACTCGTTCACACCTCCTACCTCTCGTATACAAAATAAAGTCTTGTATACATAAGAAGCGACCCAGCAGAGAGAGAGAGAGCTATGGCAGCAGAAAATGTATACAGTGTTACAAATGATTGTTGACTTATACAATTTGTAAAGCCGCAGTGTGCAGTTGGCCACACATACACAGAGAAAAGAACATTGAAGAAATAATATAAAAAGGAAAAGCAGAGGTTTGTAAGTCTATGAGGCAATTCATCATCATCAACCGGCACCCAGCTGCGAGCATTAATTGAATCAAATGAAAACGCTCGGACGTTAACGCTCCACAAAGTAAAACAAACTAATAACACCAGAGAAACATTCTAATAGACCCATATTCTTAATGGAAATGTGTGATAATCATAACTTGCACTACCCTACGACGATTCCACCTTTCAACTTTTGCGGAACTGTCTAGTGACCGTGAAATTTTGCAGTATAGTAATTATCATTAGCTCGCAATTTGCTACATGCCTATAAGCAAAACACACATACTGCAACACTTGTTCCTGATTACCTAAGCAAAACGCTAATGTGTTGTTGAGAATAAACCACGTAAATAAAATTGAAAGCCAATTAAGAAACTTTCTTTCTCGTACTGTGCTCGTGTCCTAAGACAATATTATATTATCGTCTCAAGTTCTTTTACAACGAGAGAAAGAGAACAGTCAGTTTATATTATATAAATTCTTTTCTGCTGATTTAACAAGCTTCGGCTGTACAAACTCATAATTTATTACTATACAATGTTGACGACCGATATCAGTCCGGCCGTTCGGCCCGACATATACTCACACCAGGCCAGTCTTCTTGAGAGAGCGGTAAGGAAACGGTTATTATGTGATATTCATTTACTATATGACTTTCCTTCATTTCTTTCTAACACCCTTTATGACTTATTCGTACGTTCGTAATCACAGAACTAGAACTCGTAGGTTGCTAACTGCCTTTTCCGCCTTTTTTGTCCTATAACCGCACATTTTTGTATGTGCTATATGTTTATATATATATATTTAGTTAAAGTAGAGTAGTTTCACAATTTTTAACCATAACTGTCAAACGTACATTCAAATGAGTTAGGTCATAGACTGTTCTAACATTGATTTAGGTAAATGTCCTTTGTAGTATTAACGAGAGAGTATTGTGTAGTCAAATCATGTGATAGTTATTTGCTTAGCTCAAGAAATCTTTACATAACTCATTCATAATGATTGCTATTGCTCGGATTTTCAACCTTGATGTTTTATTTTTCAAATGAGACTCGTTCGAGAATTCCTTCATGCATTAATCAGAATTATTTGCGTGGAAAGGTCTTTTATTCTTCTTTCTTTAGATATATATTCTTGGCTATGGTAATGGATCAGGTTATGATGGAAGTATTGAGTTCTTGCGGACAGATTATATCAAATTTCTTGAATTGGGGTAGGCATTACGAGAATTAGGTAGTCTGCTCAAATACGTAGTTAACCATAGTAGTTATTCCCTATATAATAAGTATAAACGAGTATGAATACGATTTATACAAGAAAGCCCTAGGTAGCAATAATAAAACATGACACTGACTGTATTATACTCTGTATTATTAACCAGAATAAAGTTGAACTCGGGTTTGACCGAATGTAAAGTTCTAGGTAGTGAATTACAAAGGAAAAGTAATAGGTATATTACGAGTATTAGTAAGTGCATGACAAATGTAAGAATTTTTGATACCACGCTCTGTTTATATACGCATAGACTCACTTCTCACTAACAAACTAGGCAATTCGCCGAATTTGAAACCGGTATAATGTGAGTAATGCGATACAGTGTGTGAGGGCTGATGTGATATTCCTATTAGAACTAGAATACAGTCACAGTCTACTTTCGGACAAGTCTCATGATGTCAGTCTCACCCACAAACTCGAATCCGGGTACAATGCTGTAGAAAAACACACTAACAAGGAAAGGAAAAGCACACTCATACAGAAAGACTTTACGTAGTAGTACATGATATATTTGTATCGTGGTAGGATCTAACTCTCTCCATCTCCTCCATCTACTAATAGATTGTACCATTCTATACGTGTAGTACTTACTTACACTTACACAGAGATAGAATATCTACAAATACTTGCGTTCTCCCTAAGTAAACTTTATTTATTGCTTTAGTTGTGGGGTACATAGTGTTTTCGGACACTTGACCACTTATTGTTAGAAGTTTTCCCTAAATTTCATTCTGACAATGTTCTCCGTGAGCACAAGACACAGATTTATATACAAGTGAGTGCTATACATACAAATAATACATTACAAGCAAGCAAACACACAGAGAAATACACAAGTCGAGTTTGAATTAGTGTACATAAAAGGCTACCTTTGCTTTTGCTACTTTCAGTTGTGTTAGAAAAGTTTGTTAAAAGTGCCGAAGCCGGTACTTGGTACTTGAACTTGTGTTTCGAGTGAGAATCTCTCTCCATGAAGTTTGTAGGTGAATGGTTTGACAGTTCTATAGAGGTAAGTAGTGTACAGAGGAAATACAAATATTCATAATGCATCTCTAGTTACCTACAACTATACAGTAAATATAATAGTGCACATATACAATATACACGCAGTTATTAGTCAAGAGACGTGAATAAGAGTGGTATTGTATATTTAACTATATGGCCAACTATGGCTAAACTGTGTATTATACGTGGATTATGGCAGTAGAACAGAAACGAGTAAGCCAGTTTGTGCAAGAGTCAGTTTCCCTTTTGCTTTTCATGAAAAATGAAAACGCGAGCCCCTGCTGGGAACCTTCTTGGGCACCCTGGTGCTAGCGCATCAGCACCTCTAGCCATTAAAATGACCAATAGTACCGTCATAATGACGCTTTGTTTGTTCTCAATTGTGATTCCAATGATCCAGACAATTTTGCGGAAACCCTCAATCCATTATTCATCGCCAGATCACACCGACACGACAGACACACGTGCTTTTACTTGTACGTGATTATATTCAAGTATTTCTGCACAGTACACTACGCAAGATATATTAGTGCAAGAGAAAATACTTCTCATTTACACTTTAAATAGCCGCAGTATTGTTCATTGTTTAGAAAGACGAGAAGGAAATTGACAATTTCGCTTTCTCTCATTTAAGTTTTCGACTTGCGGTGCTGGCTTGATGTAAAATAGCACTCTAAAGTATAGAATTATCTCATTGAAAGACTTTAATTTATTTAGGTAGCTATAATAGATACTTAGAGCGTAAATGAATGGAACTGTGAAACTGGACATCTTATTTTAGATGAAATGTCATTGCATGGCATAGTTAGACACTTATACGTACACACAACTAACATTGACAATGAGCAATGATGTTTTGTGTTCTGTATATGTCTGTCTTGTGCATGAATCTTTCCGTTTTACTAGTTAATGACTTTGGCTTTGTAATATTCTAACAAGTAGACTCATGGGTGATTTTCCGTCTGTTTACCAGACTGAATGACTGAGACAACATATATTCGATGATGGAAATAGAGGCTTGTCGGGTTGTTAAATGCCCACGAATACAGTACTTATGTTATGTTGCGGGTAACGAAGTAGTAAATACTGTATTCATGTTATGTTATGTACATTTCTGTCTTTGTACTAAATTCTCGAATTCGTTTCAGTATAGCTAGTTAGGGATTCTAGGGTTTTAAACTGTTAAAACCCGCAAGCAAATAGATATTGTCATAGGTAGCCACACGCGTATATTTCATTCATCAGACGGTTTTGTTTACAAGAACGGTGTAGTATATTGGATACACAGTTTATAAAGTTGTTGTATAAACATGGTGGTGGTAAATGGCATAGTTTAGAAAATGAATCTTAACTTAAGTGAATGTAATTGGCTTTTGTCGAAGGAAAAGTATCTGCAATTTTTATGTTGTTCATTTTCATTTCAGTGGGGAGTTGACATGGCGTTCTGTAGTGTTGGTGTATCTGTAAAGTTATTTTGTGAAGTACACCTATCTCAACTACGTTTTTTGTTTATAGGCGGACAGAAGTTTTGTAAGTGGGTAGGACTCGGGTAATTATTTATTCGGGCTACTTTGTTAAAAATGTATGAGACTAAACCTGTGAATAGGATTCGTAGTTCTTGCAATTTAGCCTTTTTCTGCTATAAATGCATTCTATTATTTGCCACGAGCTTATAGGAACGACGCATTCAAGGAAAACATAGTTACTCAATATAGATAAAACGGAGAATCAGCACTCTTTACAAACAATTAAGTGTAAAAAAGTCGCTTTCGCTTCCTATTTAATTTTTCCTCCCCGTGAATCGCCAGGCAAAGTAAAAGTGACATGTTAGAAACTCCAGCGTGCAATTACATCGTATCAGATGTCAGTATTACTTACGCGATGGAGTTTTTCGTAATGGAAAGAACATCGTTGGACAAAAACGATGATTGGTTTGATTCTCATTCTACACTAGCCATTTTCTTTAATGTATAGAGTAGCTTTACTTTGCTTATGAATCGATTAACAGAATTAAAAATTAATTCCGTGGAAAGGAACAGACGTGTTGTGTTGCAATTGCCGACAACAGAGAAGTTAAGCAAAGTATACTGTGCAGTATTAATCAGTTTGTTGAGATAGTGATTATGAAAACTGTTGTGGTGGAGTTCGTGGCGATAGATGTATTCATATCTTAATTTCTATTCAGAGACATTCTGTCTGGATATGACTACCTATAGATAATAGTAAATATTCCATCGTGATTAACGAGCCAACTTAACGTAAATGTATTTAAAGACGGAATAAAAGGTCTTCTCTTATTACGTAGAGCACCCTGTATTGATATTGGGTGATGCTGATTTGATTACCGAGTCACAGCTAAAAACTTTCCATACTGTTTTTCAGATATTTTGCTTCATGCATGAAACAATATCTCTCTGTGTGATGTTATTTCTTGCGAAAGTAGGTACCCACACTTTTTCTGGTTTTCCTACGCATTGAACAGTTAAATAAATTATGATAAGCGTTGTTCGTTGCCACCCATTCACCTGCGGCTTATATCATACTTAGATTCATCACTATTTAGACATCTTATATGTATCGTATGAAAATCATATTATTATTATTACTACCTTATGTTAAGAAAATTCGTAGTTGTACTAATGTACAGTCGTGTGTTACATAAATTGTGCGTGCCCTATACGTAAAAAGTAACCAGTAAATACAGTTTCGATAATTTTATGAAAATGTACTTCATATAGAATTGAGCGTAGTAGAAACTTGATATTTGATGGGTGCTTATAGTGCTCTTGGCATTTCAAACGTGAATTTAAAACAAGACCTTTGACCCAAAGGGACTATAGTCAATAGAACAACAAAGAAGACCTTCCAGTCAGAAATAGAATGGAAATACAAGCACTCGACATTTATTTTTTGATAAAGAGAATAGTAGTAGGTACACAGAGAAAATGTACTAGCGATGATGGAGAGCTGAATTGAAATCCCTTGTCTATTATTCACACTTCCACCCTCGCACAATGTCTTTCCTGCCTACCTTCTATCTACACTTTTTTATAATATACATTTTTATCAATGGATTAACTAAACGTTATTTGTCTGCAGAGACAGTCTCTTTCTAATATTTTTAGGGTGGCAAAGGCTAATAGCCACAGTATATTATCTGCATGCCTTCCATCCATATGTTATACCACGGATTATTGTAGTCTAGATACATTCTATCCTTTATAGGAGAGCTATATCATATAATTTAATATACCATATAGCATATAGCTCTGCATTTTTTAACTGACAATGAGTAGAAAGAAATGTGGAGTGCTGGAGGGAATAGCCAATATGCATTTACTGTACAATAATATAATACACAACTTGAAACTGACAGAGAGGAGAGCACAAAAAAGGCGATTTGAAAAAACACGACACGGAATAATGATTTCCATACATGCAATACCCAAACGAAGCCAACAAGCCCTATAACACATCATAACACCATCAGCATTAGCGGATGGAGCCAACAAACCAAGCCGGACAACGGAGAATTTCATTTTTTTACAAATTCTCACTCTCAGCCAGCCCAGCAGTCAAAAAAGCTTTCCGATTCTAACCAAATGAAAGATTTTCAGGCGAAACCGAACCCAAGTCCACGGTCGGTATGTGTAAAAGTAGAAAATGATGTAAAACACCAAAAAATATAAATGTACTGCATGAATTGGACTGCATAAAACTGAATGAAGTAATAATCTTACTCGTGGTACGAAAAATACAAAACGTATTACTCATAAATGACTGAAACTTAGGTTCTGTAGTAGTTTATAGTTTTTCACATGCAGTGTATATGAAGAAACAGTTAAAGTATAGATAATAATACATGGAACTATTACAATGTTAAACCGCATAACATCATTGAAACAATTTACCATCTTATTACCTGCCATTACCGTCTGTGCTCGCATCAAATGGCATTTGACTTCATTACTTTTCTTAAAAACAGGAGATAACAAAATACATTAAATGAAGCATAAAGAAAGAGCAGTTAAAAGAATTATTATGCCACGCAAGTAGTAATACATTCTCAAAAACTGGATTTACTACTGCAATATACATTGTACAAAACAATCGCAGAAATTCCTACATATTCTTTTAATGAATCAAGAAATTATTGATATGACAGGATATTTCCCTTGTCTTTTATTACCTCACAACCCATTTTCATATTATCGTCCTGTCTCTTATATGTACTAACTACTCGGAGTAAGCTCTGTAATGTAAAGTCTGCCATTGTTTCAACTGCTGGGTAGTTCTACCTGAGAAACACAGAGAAATGCCGCTTTTCTGTTCAAGTGGAACTAAACAGTTTATAGCAAACAGTATTTCTGTTAATTTTTTATAACTTAAGGCTAAATTACTAAATAAGTATAGTAGTAAACGAGGATTTTGTTACAAGGTGGGAGGTGGTCTTTGTGAATTCACAATGTAACAATGTTCCTTCCCTTTACAGTAAAGTCTACTAAGCACTACTGGAATTCTTGCAGTATTAAACGTGCATAAATTCTAATGAGATGAATTTGTATTGCTATTCTGTCTATGCTTCGACTGTCCAATATTATATACAGTAGGCATTATAATTGTAGATTGTAATGTGCTTGTTGTTTTACACACGTATACATATTTTATATCTGACAGACTACATATAAAAGATGCATTAAGACAAGCATTATGAAATTTATTTAATCTGATTCTGTATCTTTTCTTGCACTTCGCATTGTAAATTGTAACATTCAGTGGGTTTTCAATAATTCTACTATCTGTATCTTTCTGTAGTAGGTTGTTTAGAGATATGTATGATTTTATTATGGTGGTGTGCACTTGTGTACTAACTATAACTTACCTGGCTTATTCACATAATGTAAATCTATTCTATACACTAACACCTAGTATACATACCAATATCTATATTAAATTATTATCTTACCTGACATTCGAGGGCAAAGTTTGCATAAGTGGCAGTTACCGCCCCTCAGAACAGCTTGACTGTACTCCTCTGGTTCATGATGCTTGCAAGATAGTTGTATATGTAGAGTATTACATGTATGAATTGAATACGTTAGGTATTGCTCATTTTCATTGTTGATCTTGTGTGTAAAACTGAATGAAATGGGTGTAGCAGACTTTATCTTACGATATACGAGGTGAAATAAAGGTAAACACTAACTCTTAATTTATAATTCGCCACCACCGCAATAGAAAAGGGTTCATTTGGCTAATTCAATTTTCCTAATGTTATTACCAACATAAATATCGCCTTGATGAATGATCGTTTTACTGATTGGGGTTTTGTAATTGCTCAACTTTTACTTGACACGAAAATACATTGTTTATTACCGTACGATTACTTAACTGAATAATGCACTTGCTAGAATATACTGGTAGGGTGTTAGGTATAGGTAGGTAGGTATTATAAATGATTACGTGTATAGTTGTTGTTAATACATTAGACATTTTACACGGGATAGTTGTTATTACTCACGAAGATACAAAAGTGGACAGTTCTTTCTGGAGAGCTTCATTCAGTCTTATTGTTAACTTATGCAACGAATTAGCGGTTCCATTTACAAGATAGATTAGATCCGCATTCCATTTGCCATCGTGGCTGGAGTTCATTGCGTATTCATATTACAGTGCTCATCCAAAACAATGCCTGTAGAGAAAACGGGTATTTTTAATGAAGAATTATGATGGCACAAGAAGTAAAGCTCATGTCAATTTAAACTTAGATCCTCTGTGAATATCATGTCAACGAGAATTTGTTGTATATAACTAGAAAATCCTGTGCTTTAAAAGAGTTGTGGGTGAGACAAGTAGAATTCTACACGAACACATGAGATGAGACATAAAGAATGCACATGTTTAAAAATCCGAGTTCCGATTGTTCAGCTGAGCTGAAATGCTGTCATTTGAGCGGGCTAAGAATTTTGTTCTACCAATTTTAGCTCAATTAGTTAGTAAGGTTGAATTCCTAGCCTTGTCACTTCCTTGCGTTGACAGTCGGAGGTCAGAGTTCACACAAAACAGAACCCCGGTGAGGCGCATTCGTTTCTCAGAATGCAGGAGATGAGTCTTAGAAAGTAGCAGAGGCGATGAATGTGTGATGTGATGACAATTTATGTCTGGTAATAGTTTCCAAACAATGTGCGCACAATACAGCATGAATAAATCTTTTAATGGTCTCTGTCTGCCTACTTTATTATTTAGGAATTGTTTGTACGTTAAAACACGTTTTATATTTCATAGACTTGGGTTTTGGTGTCGTAAGTGCTAAGAAATACCTATGTGTACTTTCTTAAGTAACTTTACATCGTTGCTTCACCCCATGATTTTTAAAGTGATCTTTGTAGCACTGTAGTCCAAAAGACAATTACATTTTTGTGTTTTATGATTGTCTTATGTAAGCTGCCATGTTGTGTCCAGTTGAATGTTGATTCCCATTTCAAAATTTATTCAATTCGGTTGTAAAACCATAATTGAGTTTCTTTTTCCACCAACTTGGTTATCAGGAAAGTCCATGGGGATTTGTTGAACTCCTTGTTCCTTAAAATTGGTACAGTGTAAAAGTGTTATGGATAGTATTTAGCTGGGTAGGAACGTCCATATGGTATTTGTAAACATTTAAGAGTAGGAGTACACACATTTAACACGAATATAAAAGCAAAAATGGATTATTATTATTATAAAGGTAGGATAGTAGTAATGTATATACATAAATGCAACCTGGTAACCCTGCCCTGGCAGGACAGGACTTTACTTTTATTCTCTGCCTGTCTTGCCTGTTGTTTTTATTTAGAGGAATATGTAGCTAGACAGTCGAGACATGGATTGGAATTGGATTCCTTCTTGACAGCCTCTCGGCACTACCAGCAGGGGAATTAAATTAAAAATCTCATCCAAATGTCTATTCATCTCATCCAGTCCACTTTTATTTAACTAACTTTTTAATCCTCTTGGGATCATAATAATAACAACATGAATGAATACTTACACACGTGAACTTTATAGATCGTTTAACTAATTTAACTTTTCTCTTTGTCAGTGGGATTCCATTTTTTACGTTATGTTTTATATATACTACTGCTACACAATATGCCATGCATCGTACCTTCGTACCCGTCTTTAGTAAGTAAGTACAAAAACGCAGCTGCTTTACTGCAATGATATAATGTAGGTATAAATATTTTTACGTGTATGAAATGAACTATTTCACCAAAGAGTGATATCCCGCTTTTTCTTATGAAGAAAAGACGGAAGTTCATTTTTAAAGAACTTGGGTCTAAAATATTATTGAATGTTACATAAGGCAGTTCAACTTTTGGGTGAGTATAGAAAACTGGAGTGAACATATGCGATGTTTACGGCTTGTGTGAAGCAGATTATGCACGCATAATATTTCAATTCGTCGTTAAAAAATGAGAATTGTGAAAAATATCATTCTCTAATGCTGTAAGGGTATGTGTGTGTGATTCTACAATATGATGGCTGATATTTGACATGCAGGTGGGTGAGTCGAGTGATGTGTCACACTCTGAATGCGGTCTGGGTTTCATTTCCAATAAAGGAAACAAACTATGGTCTGCCTCAAACGACAAAGAGATTTTGGTAAGCATGCTTTTCCCGAAATTTCCACGTTAGTCAACTCAGGCTACTATTACACATGTTTATACAGATAATTATCATTTCATAAATCACACCAATCATTTTTATTACTGCAGTGTAGGTAAACTTGTAAGTAACATTCATAAATACTAATGTAGTTTTTTACCATAGTTTGTAGATATAAACGAATAATACAAAAATAGTAGTAGGTAAAAATATAGTAGGCCGATGCGCAGTGGAGATACTAAAAAAGAACGATGAGCGTATACAATGACAGATACTATATAATATTAGCTTTCTAAGGCCGAAAGTTCATAGACTTTTGGAACAGATAGCCAATAAGTCAACACAGCCAACGAAAAAGGGAAGCCAATCAACTTTTCTTCACGAGAAATCAATATTTTACTAATGTCATAATGGAAAACCTGCAAGAATCCTAATATCTACCTCTAGTTCCCTTACTAATCCAAGAAGTTTTCATGTTATACTATACAGAAGCCTTAATCTTTAGTACTTAACTTTTAATACTTATATCTGGTTATATTTACAAATTACACATAGGTAACGCACCTTAGGAAAGACCCATGTTGATCTGAGAGGTAAAAACTAATCATAGTAGCGCAAGGGTTTCCTTTTTCGTTTCATTTTCATTACTAAAAGTAAATCGGGCAGGTTTGTAGAATACTAGACAGATAGATATCAGTTTATAAATAAGTACGAAGAAGATCCTTACTTGTACGGGTTGAGTGTAATAAAAGGAGCACAGCAGGCAGGTAAGAGAAGGTCCGTTAGTTTTAATAGTAATAAATAGGAATTAGATGGAATTAGACATTATCTGTATATATAGGAACAGTTTTCGTAGAACAAAAAACTATAATAGTATTTAGTACTCATGTGCATAAGCAAGCAGAAAAGAGTTGGGCATTCATTGTGAATTGAATAAAGTAAATATGCAGAGGCGAAGCTGACTGGTGGATCCGCCCTATTCGCTCACATCAGTTTAGCTCACTCGTGTTCAGTTCATATCACATCATTTCTAAGAACTCCGACAATGTCCAGTTTTGAGCAAACCTGTAGTTGGCAGGGTGTCTATCTATCTACTATCCATATATAAATTCTCATCTAGTAGGTAATTCAGTAAAACTACTTCGGCTTAGCCTGCACGAATATACTTAGCCATAATAATGTCATGAGGTGAGTGTGAAGGAATACCACAGCAGAAATTGAAATGCATGTCACATAAAAACTCTGAATTCTTCTCGGTTTGCTTTATTTCATTAAACATGTCGTTGTATAATTTTCTCTATGTACTGGTTATGCACGTATAATCCCACCACATGTACACAAAAATGAATTATCAATTCAATTTACAATTATTACTTTGTTTAGTATTCTTTATCGTATTTGCATTACACATTTGTATTATTGCATTTCAATTTCAATATGGACACTGCTCGTCTCGCTGCTGTTCGTATAGATGTTCTTCCAGTTGAAGAGCCATGTCCTGTCTGTGGAAAATGGAATCCAACAACTACTACGTTGTTTATATATACAGGATTTGATTACCTACAGCAGATATGACGATATATTATGTATGTATAATGTACACTTACAACTGACTGGTACTAGCAGTATAGAGGTGCATAGTGTGAGTAGTCAACAAGACAAGACAAGCAAAGGCAAGACAAGAACGAAACCAACTCTTAGGCTGCGAGCAAAGCAAGCCAGACTGCCTTGTCCTTCATACTCGACACACACACACGATAAAACAGTACAAGCAACTAACTTTTTCCCAGCAAATAATATTTTACTTTAGTTGTGCTCATGAAGCGTGCAGAAGAGTTTAAAAAATAGAAATATGTTTGTGTGGTGAATACATGCATTACGTGTACACATAACAAACATGTAATGTACACAAAGCAACTTACTAGTATACTTCTCTAGGGTACGGTGTTGTATTTGTATTTGTTGTATTTTCGGGGGATACCTCTGCTTTATACATTTATTATGGCTCTCTACTAGTATTATTATGCAATGCTGGTAGTACCTCGTGTGTAGTAAGTACCTATACTCCTAGTGCAAGCCACAGAATTAGACTGTGATAGTATTAGTATTAGTAGTGGAGAAAATAAGTAGTAACAGCAAAGCTCATGGAGTAACTATTGTAGTAGTTTATGGATAAAGTAATATGAAAATAACATAAGGGTGGAATTGGGAAATGTCTAAATGTATCTCTGTGATATTAATGTTATGCAATGTTTAGCTTAGATATGCATATTCCAATCCCAATGGAACCACAAATGCTCGTCTGAACAATTTTTTCTATACATAATGGATGAAACTCCAAACTAAAGTTTGTCGTTGCCTCCGGATAGCGGATGACTGAGTGAGTGAGTTGAATTATTACATATAATATAGTAGAACTTATATATAGAGTATAGGTATACCTATACTATAAAGTTCTGCATGTACACACGTACATATGTGTAAGTGTCGTCTGAGAGGCTACTGGGTAGGTACTAGATGTATGTACATGTCATACAACAATATGACAATTGTCTATCGTTTCGTATCAAAACGAATGAATGCGTAGCATTAGTCGTTCGTATGTAGATAGAAGGAGCTATGCATGGAACGGTGACACTTCAATTCGGGGAAATATTAAATTAAAGCATTACAAACATGGAACGTGTATAGTGAACGGAACTGGACGATACAAAAAGCACGGCCAAGAAGAGTCTACGTTAAACTTGTCAATGTATTTCATTCATATCGTGCATGCATATACTAATATTTGTGAAGGCGACGACCACGATGGTGGCGGCGACGGCTACTGCTATAGTAGTAGTAGTTCTCCATACTCCTTTTGGTTACTCAAAGTCCTGGAGTCTCTACTTACCCGCTTGTCGTCTGGAAAAAGATATTAATATTTTACCCATAATAAATATAATGTCCACTATATGCATTTCTACATATAAAATATATATAAATGTACGAGACAAATCGAGACAAGTATCCATGCATAAATGGATATTTAGACAGGTAGCGAAGAATTAATTCGGTGAGCCAAAAAGGAAGCCCAAGTAATACCTCTCTTCAAACTACCATCAAACCCTTTGATGTACTGCCGCCTATTTTGAGCGAAACCTTTTCAATATCGGATGAAAGCACATGCGAGAAAGAAAACACTATTACCGAATATTTAGTAAGTACATGTATAATGTATACGTGACAGAATTCTATATAATTGATTTCTGTATACCTATACATAACCTTCATACACACACAGAGAATTGTTTAATAGTATTGTGTACAAACTAACAATAAAGACCATCATCACTCACATAAATACATTCACATCACTACTACCGAACGAAACCATCTTTTCCCTTCAATACAATCCAAGTGTGTATATTGAGACTGACAGACACCTCGATGAAATAAAATAATTGAATAGCGATTGCCACTACCTGCTTGCCGACACAGACACAGTGTAACTTTTGGTATGTCAACATTATTTAGTATTGTGCAGCAGAATGCATTACCCACAGTAGGCGTTCATAAAAAAATCCCGTCACTCAATTTCATCGAATCAAATTCAAGCAAGGTATAAATAAAAATAGACTCTTGATCCCAGGAATGCCATGCCATAACGAGTTTTATTACAGAAAATGTTGCAATTTTTGTCTTAAATAATTGAAAATGTTTAAATAGGTTTCTCTCAGAGTACATTTTCATATTAGTACCTACTAGAAGTAAGCTGAAAGATCTTTAGAAGATGATGATGAGACAAGAAAATGAAAAAGAATCAGAATCTAATTATTTCGAAATGATATACAAAAAATTAAATCTGCCCTACCTTGGTTGGTTGTAGATAGAAATGAGTGGTATAGTCAAAGTTCTACTTGTTGTGCTACCTGATTGAATAGAAGGTTCTTTATTTATATAAAGTCCAGAGCAGTATGTTATTGAAAGTAGTTTTGTGTTTAGTATAGAGGTAGAGAATGTATTTATGTTATTGCGTTCTGATGTTAAACCTGTCAGAAAGTCAAAGTCAGGCATGTCATCATGTCATGTCATAGTATGTGTTGTTGTGATCTGACCTGGGTATCAACAGCTCAACAACAGCCTACTAATAGCTTGTACACAGAACAACTTATTATGTATAGAACCCACTACTGCTCCTTTTCACAAAACTTTTGTATTAAACTGACTACCTCTGTAACGAAAGCGCAGAGACAGACATCACCAAAAGAGAAACCAGGGGAGCAACCAGAGAGTTCACAGTTCTGTATATTTTGCTTTTCTCTTCTTCGAGAACTACTATTTACCTTACAAACTAATTCTAGGAAGAAAAAGAGGAGAATTAGAGAAAAGTCCATAGTCTCGTCATTCACTAGTTACAATTACAATTGTTCGTTTGTGTTTCTCTCTATACTTTGTACAATTTAAGAAGTCAGAGCCCAGGCAAATTTTGTAAAGTTCGTTTGGAGCTTGTTAATGTTTATAATGCACACAGGGATTGTAGTTATGTATATTTATACAGTTCAGTCGCATCTGTGTGGTTTGTTATAGTAATAACTACATGTTACACCGTATATGTACAATCTGGGATATACCTACCTATAGTAGTAGAGAATATGCCATGTGATGATATTTCTTTCCTCGACAGTATCTGACTGAACACTGTCTGACTGAAAGTGAACAAAAACATTTTCCTGTGATGATTGCTGTCAAGAGTGTGAGTATTTTGAAATGTTGTTCAGCCATTTTAGACGGCTATGGATTGCTTTACTATATTACATCTTGTCTTCTCTAACTTTCTGAACTCACCTGCTTCAAATTATTGGTGATGCAATGTAACTGGGTACATATAGCAGTAAATTTAATATACAAGGGTTATATTGTGTGTACTTCACCTAGTGACTAGCTATACCATATATACCTGTGAGCATTATATCTTTTTATTTGTGTATATGTGAGAGACACATTAAAATCGTACTTTTTCATCTCTTCATACAAATAGTTGCTTTTCGGCATCCGTTGCAATGGATCGTAACCGTAAATAGCTGCTGTAGGTTAGTACAACATACACGAATAGAGATATACCCAATACCTACTAGTAATATTATACGAAAATGTGGAAACAGTCCAGCAGCTTTGTCCATACAAATGACGAAAGATTAGATGTACTCTGTGTGTGTCTACTTACCTACAGGAACATTAGTATTGTGCAGAGTAGAAGAAACGTGAGTTTTGAAGGGTTTCCTAATAATTGCCTGATTGTGACTGAAAAGGTAGTCAGTCAGTCAGTCGTTCATTGCGTAGGTTTTCCTCTGGCTCTCTCACTCTCTCGTCTGGTCAAGATTCTCTATCCAAAAAAGAACGTGTGTGTAGAAACACGGAGGAAAGAAACGAATAAATGCAATGAGCTGATCATTAATGGCTAACTTAAGTTACACTCTGGTTGTTTGGCTTTTGTATCATTTCGTTGTCGTAACTTAGCCCATCTCTATGCCATTACGACTATACCTGTCTAATAATCCGTCGGTTTATTTCCCTACTCTGCTGCTTCCCCACTTCACTATTACTATACTACGTATGGGGAAACAAACGGAAATTAGACTCATTTATGTGTGTCGGTTCGTAGCTTCTGTGTGCATTAAATGTTGTACTACAAAACACTGAAAATCGAAATGAACATGTTCTATGTACATTCTTCTTCCTATACTTATACAGATAGTTCCTAGTTGAATTTATTTATGCTTATGGTGAGCATCTTGTTTGTAATGTATGTAATGTGTGTACAGAGGTAGTTAGTTAGTGATTATATAAGCAGCATGCGGGTTTCAAATATATTTTTCTTTGGTCCCACTTTGCGCTGAAAGAGACAGAGAGACCCTTTAGGTTAATTCATACGATAAGTACCATGTAAATATTATCCATCAGGTACATTCATACACACAATACCTATAATCTCATATAGACTGTATAATATATATATATAGAAATTGAAATAATATAAGCTGGAGATGTATAAGTTGACTATATTCTGTATGATTCTTTACTGGTGTTCTTTAGAAATGGACATTAGCTTAACTAACTCTCTAGGTGAATCTTTGTCCCTAGAATATTTACCGACAAGATGGTTTCGAAACAAAGTGGAAGTACACGGGCGAACAAAGCTAGTTAGTTAGCTGGATAGTTATATACAGGTAGTAAATGATTGTAAGAATGTAACCTTTAGTCTCATCGACAATGACTTTGTATTATGGTGTTGGTTGTACACGTTCTGACAATGCACCAAGTCGTAATACGTGCTGCTGTGTGGTTGGATTATTGCACTAGGTACAAGTTTATGGTCTGTGAATGAAAGAAAAAGATTTCTCAATGGGATACTACATATAGTATATAGATATTTGCTGACTCACATTTTTCTCATATTTATTAAGGATAATGTGAGGGAGATTGGCACTATTCTCATTAGCACATTATCAAGAGTTGCGCCAATCCAATACAGATATGATTTATCTTTCCTTAAGTGTGTCTGTGGTTTGACAAGTCAACTCACTCTTTTCCAATAATACGCAACGGAAAAGTGGATGCGTAAACTCAACTCACGTATTGTAGTGTTGTAGAACGTAGCACATATGACTAGATTGGCTTTCAAGGAATTCAATCATACTGATAATCAGTTTATTACCTCACAAAGGCAGTTGGTTGTTGTTCCACAAAAAGGAAGTGAAGCAGGTTCTCTCTCACTTTGCAACAGACGGTCCGTGGTGGTGAACTGTGGTTGTGGCTGTGTCTGCTATCTCCTCCGTCTGTCTATTTCATGTGAGAGGATACTACGAAAGAAATGAGCAAAAGCCCAGACTAACAAATAACAAAAAGGAAATAAAGAAAGACTAGACTATACTAGACAAGGCAAGACACATCTGACTCAGTTACATCCTACAGTCACACATGCAATCCTATTACCAAGAAGATACAATTTTTATCTGTACAAACTTAATGTTCTTTTAATATCTCCACTGTTGGTTACACAGAATCTGGCCAAATCTTCACAACTCCTTTTATGCACCATTTTCTTTTCCTGTTTTCTGAATATGACCAAGATTAACAAGAACCCAACTACAGATACAACACAAGTTTTTCTTACTAAGAAATATTATTACTACTATTACATTACCTTGCTGATCTGAAATAATCTCTCTATTATCCTCAAATCCTCATTATCTTTATCACTTCAACAATTCTATTCAACATATCTCTAAGTAGCAAATTGAGATGCTCTTTCCCAGTGCACCCACATATAATGTTTCATTATATCATATTATAGGTATTAATATGAGAAACTATATGGGTAGGCAAATAGAACAAGTTGGAAAGAGAGGATATAATTTTAAAATAGATCGGTAAGGAATAAGGAAGGAGATTTGGGAGATGCTGGTTACTTCTTTGCTTTACTCTTCTGAAGTATGAACCTCAGCTATATAGTAGTTTGTTAATAAGAAAGAAAGATTTAGAAATACTCAAGTAAATATCAAGTTTCACTTTCTTTGGTGTTCCTTTTGTAGAAATAGAACAGTCTCCGCACTATTTACGAGTGTGTTACTGTTCTCTACCATATTGCAAGCTCTGTAATGAAAACACTCCAGATTATATTCACTAATGCTTGTAAGCTTACAGTAAGTATTCTAAACCAGCATTAATCTATTCTAGAAAAGCGTAGTAAATCCCTTGCTGAATAATGAATGACCTTTCCTTCAAAACAAGACAGACTGACTATTGTGACTGGGTGTTGTACTGTATGAATGGTAATATTAATACTTCTTCTACTATGTCAAACCGTACTATATTTCAACCAACTCGTTACAGAATAGGACCAACGCAAATCTGATATACCTATTGTTAATACACTTATTCATTTCTTAAGACTATTTAAATAGCTGTCTCTTAGTTTTACCTAAGCTACTATGTTGAAATAAAATCCACATCTACTCTCTAACTGTTTGAATATATCTCACAGTGTTGGATAACATACTAAAGTTGGGATTTCCTTACGATTTCAAATAAATCCGTTTAAACCGTTTTAGTATGAATCAACCTCTCTCTATTGATAATAAGTAAACACAGCACTCACAGCAGTGTACTATCTGGTTCATCATAGAGTATAATATAATCCTGCTTATTTTCTGTAGCTATTATACAAATACATTGAATCTGAAAGTAGGTACGTTATTCAATTACCACAATTTCATAATAAATGAGCATTTATAAGGTATAAGGATCCATAAGATGCCACACTGAGATGTAATTTACTTTAATAAGTGCTAATACGTTGGTGTTATCTGTAGCATGCATGAAAATGTATGAGCTGTGTGTGTGTGTAGAAATAAAGCATGGATCTTTTCATGCCTTGGCTCTTTTAGCTTTGAATGCATAACACTATGATAGTTTTGCACTCATTCAGTGTAGGTTAGTATCCCGTAGATTTTATGCAGTCTAACGAATCAACTTCACAGCGTATCATATTTTAGTAACAACAGAGAAAATGTTTTAAGAGATGGCATGTTAACTAATGCAGGAGAGTATATTCAAAGAGACAAGCCATTAAAATATGGCAGGCAAGACTTTGTTTTATTCCACTATCTCACCTTGCATGGTACTGCGAGTCGAATCAATGAATTATGATTTGTTCGTGTAGGTAAAGTAGGGTGGGGGTAATAATTTGCATATTACTTCTATACGAACCTGAATAGACGATACACTTTATTATATCATCATCATATCGAGTCTTGCAGCTCTCTTTGTGTGTGTTGAACGTAAATGTAGTCTACTACTCTCTCAATTCACATTTATAATGCATTATATCATTAGTTTATTGGACACTGCTTCGTACATGCATTATATATAATATTTTATATTTTTCGTACTCCTCTATATCTGCATATGCATATTGTATTCTAGATGGTTTTAGCTTGCCCGGCGACGGTTTACTGACGATGAGTGAGTTTGATACAGGTGCGGTTCAGTTTGTTGTCTATCGTGCAGTATTCTCTTAAATATTCTTTCATTATAAAGTTTATACCACACATATTGGTTATATAAACAGCAAATTTTTAGTACAAGACATGCATAAAGTAGATGCTTTTAGCCCTAGCTCCTAATATGCATGTTGTAGTTGAGATATATACACCTACATAATAAAACTATATTAGTATGAACTTCTCACGTTCAAAATCATTATGTGCATTTATTTACCTTCGTGTGTGAGAAACTGAACAAAACTTTCAGTTCCGTCCGTCTGTTCGTAGGTTATGGTGAAATGCGTAAGCATAGTGCACATGCACAAAAACATTTTTTGTAAAATTAGCGCAAAACACTACATACATAATACACTAGTATCATTTTTAATGAAACATTATTAGCCCTGAATGATAAAATAATAATAATAATGTGTAAGTATATTATGCAGAGTATTAGGAAATTAGGAAAGTAAAAAGCTTGCTCTAACATTATTAAGTAGTAGGTTAGTTGCATCGTTTGGGAATTCGTGGAAACATTATTGCAGAATGCAGACAAGAAAAGGGAAGCAACATTTATGCATTTGCTATGAGTATATGGTAGAATAATTTATATTTTACACTAACATAAGCAAGACTGAGTTAAGAACCTACCTGGCTACACACTCGTGTAAAATGGAAGGAATATTTTGCTTTATTAGATCATTTTACATTTATGTACACACTGCTACATAATATAGCAGGTCTTTATAAGAATAAAGTATACAAGTTTAGTTTTATCTTATCAGCCAAATAAGCCTGACGCTTCAAGGCATGCAAATTAATAAGACAATGCGCAACATACACCCTGCTGTTATCAGCAGCTAAAACCGTTAATTTTGAATGCAAAATTCTTGTAATTTTGAAATAATTATTGTGATTGAAAAGTTGAATTGGAGGGTCAGTAATTGGACATTCGTATTCCTGACGAGATTTACGCGTGACGTGCAGGAGCAATAAATTATTGCGACGACAAGACAAGATGACTTTTTGCATCTTGTTGTTGGGAAGGATCGGATCAAGTAGTATCATATAGGGAATGGATGTAGAAGAAGAGTCGGTAGTGAGAATCCAAAACTATTTAATACGATATTACCTTCTTATAACATGATCGATCAAAATCAAGAAGCAACTAACGTATTAGGTAGGAGAGAATGTTCTTTGCGTGAACATATGTATGTGTTCAGCTCTTTCTGTACAACTAATATGATGATGTAATTGGTAACGAACGCAGGGGCTGACTTCGATCATGTATTACCAACTTATTGGTATAGCAAATATAAAATAATATTCTTTAAAGTCTTAACTTTTTTCATCCTCACTTTAGTTAGTAGTGTATCTGTACAAGTAGTATTAGCAGCAAAGTTGCTTTTGCCTGGCTAATTAAGCTGGGAATTTGTCTGGTTAGGTTAGCCGTGTTCTTCTCTGATGGCATTCTGCAGCTGCATTATTTATAAGAATATATAGGTAAGTGAGTTACCTCTCCATATAAAATATTAGTAGTAGCAGTACAATAATGTTAATATTGTTTCGTGTTATCGTCTTGTGTATATTTCTATGCGTATGCCTACTTACTTACATAACAAGATGGGTATCATATCCACACGAGTGTTACTTCTACATTGTATTAGAAAGAAACAGAAAGAAAGAGAGGACCTAAATTTTTATTCACTATCCTGTTGATCATCTTACCTGTCTGGTATGAAATAAAACTGATATGATTAGCTCCAGAAGAACAGAGAGAATACAATACAGTGGTGTACTTTTTAATACTCAGCAGAACATATACGCAGTGAGTCAAGTCCTACTAAGAACAAGACGAGTCTCTCATTTTTAGTTTACAACTACCACAAGACTAAAGTACTACTCTGTATTCTGTACACATAATGTAATGTAATGCAGCAAGAGTAGAGTACAAGTGGATTCAGATGGTAAAATGGGATGAAAACACGTTTGTGCTGGATAAGAAGAGACGAAAGGGGTAGTAGATTCTCTTGTGGCACTCTGGTACCTACGAGAGAGTCCAAGAATATGGGAATGAGATTAGTACAAGGTCACTATGCAGCTAAGATCATAATTGATTTGCGTGATGTGATGCTATGCGTCTGCTCTTACAATTCTTAGATGATTCTCGAGCTGAGTTTGTCTGGCATGACTCTCTGCCTTCTCTCGTACACTTTGTACTTCGTAGTAGTAGTAGTGTGCTTATAGCCAACAAATAAAACCTATGTATCTCATGCATTTACAAATTAATAAACTTATCCTGCATTCCTTTCTGTGTACATGTAAAATTGAGTCAGGTACAAATGCTCCACCACCACCAGCACAAAGGAAGGTAAAAATTCTATACGCTCTTTCAAGAATACACTTAGGGACATGAAAGGAAACATTTAAAAGCACGTCATACTTAAATTAAAAATTAGAAAAATCTACAAATTTTATCAAGGACATCCCGTGAATCCCGTCAGTGTTTTGGTAAATTCTGGAGAAATGAAGCATTAAGGGGAAATACTGAAACATTATAGGATTGTGATTTTGTTCCCACAATTGTGTCACCGGGTTTAATAATGTATTTTTACTATACAATGGGCATGAGAAACGCGACTGAAGATAAAAATCGACATAGTATGGTTAGCTCCTGTACTTTGGTCACAAAATATATATCACATTTCAATGGATATCTGCCGAATCGTTTTAGATATTAACTGCCTTTACCATTCAATACTCTTGTCGGCATATTGATATCATTTTCATCACTCTGCGCATTGTGTACTGCTGTATCAAATGTTTGTAATTTAAGTCGACAAAGAATATTCACCTGCAACGACGATACAAATGACTTTGTCTGCTCATCGAGGCATAAACAGATGAAAGAAGTGCCTCTTCTGCATGCGATACCTGTGGCATGACATTTTATAGTTTTTTCATATTTCTATTGTACTTTACCTGTTTCTAGGTTTTTTATAATGGAAGATTGTACTGTATTGTGTTGCTATTGCTTTTATTTCTTTGTCATTGGTGAACTGAGATGATTCACCAGGTAAAGTTAAGTCAAGTAACTCAATCCTGTTGTGCATTGACACTCATTGTCACTTTTCCCAGAATATTTAGTGCATCAGAATGTTCAGTGCTGCATTGTACTCCTGTGGTATATAGGCATATAGTATTGTAAAGAGTTGGATGTGTATTGTATACAAAAGTTTACTACAATCATGCAAGTTTAGTCAAAGACAAGCCAGAAATCGCACGTCTGTCTCCATTGTCGAGCCAGACTATTACATTAGATATCGCTTTCGTTTGTTGTGTTCGTGTAAGCAAATGTTTTTTGCAAGGAGTCTAGTCTAACTGTCTCCCATATTTATTTTATAGTTATTTTGAGCATAATAGTTCTATGCTTGGGCTACGCTTATGGTTATTTCGGACTTTGTTCCAGCCATTTGTTTTATTATGTTCGAACGAGACTTTTTATTTCTAGAAGGACGAGGGTAATAGTAATAATAATAATAGAAATTCAAATGCAAATTACCTTTAGGAGAATTGTAAGTGGAAGACATTAGTGAGTTTTGTTTGAAAAGGGATGCAGAAGAGACGTAAAGAAGAAGGGAGCGCGACTTTGTGGAAGTTGTATCTGTAGATGAATGCATTGGGTTGCAGAGCATTCGAATTCCTCTCTCTCTCCTTGTGAATTGAATATATAGAGATATATATTTCTAGGAGTTATGTTGTGCCTAGTATGTGCATGGCTGAATTGACTCGAATATTATCCTTCTGTTGGAGATAAGCAAGGCAAGAAGAGCTTGTACTAGGAAATAAATAAGTAAGCGGAGAGATAAGGAGAGCTGTTGAGTAAATTTGCGGGTTTTAGCCCAGCAGATAGTTGTTCAGTGCAAAAAGGTCGTATTACAACAGATAGGCTTTATGGGGCTGACAGTGAGGCACTTTTGAGGATGATTTGTGTCCTTTTGGCGGTCGGAAGGTCTGTAACCCAGCAGGAGTTCGACATCAATAGTTCTCCTCCAAACGTGGCTCAAGCTGTAAACTAATGTAATCTAATGTAGTAAGTGAACGAGGGTTGAAGTTGAACTAAGTCAAGTTGAGGACGAGTTGAGTTGTTATGGTGGTGTTGGTTGCAAAGCCCTATGCTTTGCTTAAAACCCGTATGGGGTATCCTATTCTCCTATAAAGCCTTTCTATTCCTCATATTCTATATGTACTACCACTATTTGCTTATTTACCAATGTTTCTAAAACCTAACCCTAATTCACCCACCATGGAGATTTCATCATATGCGACAAATACTCCAAGCCTTGATTTTACACAGTGTGAACAGAAAAAATACAAATTTTGCATTACAATGATCTGTAATATGTGTCTGTGTACTGCAAAAGTATCTTCAATATGTTATGCTTGTGTAGAAAGGGAAAATAATACAATTCTGTCCACAGTGCAATATACACAAATAGGAAATAGGACAGTAGTAGTTACTTTACTACGAGATGGTTAGTTTAAGTTTAGTTATATGGTTCCAATTATTATATTGCATTCAGAAGATACTACTGTATTTGTAAGTAAACCTATCTTATTTAGACTTTAGTGTGTTAGGGATATAATGTGTAGGTAAATTAGATATTCAGCGTATACATTTGAAACTCTATAGCCTGGCATTAGTGAAAAGACGCAGAGAAGCAGGAAAACTAACTCGGGATGGGAAATGACTAAAGGGTCATGTGTCTAATTGGAGGAAATTTGTTCGCACAGATTGTTTATGAGAGAGCTCTGCTAATGACTTCGGAAGCGAGGCGACGCTTTGCTCAAACTCAAAATAGGCAACTTGAGACTGCTCTTCTTTGCGACAATTTCTCAGGTCATGCTTATTACTATTTCTAATGTAGTTCACAGCAAAGAGATAAAAGTTTGTCATTGAAAACGTGTAACGAGAAAATGGATACCTTTTTCACCCAAAAGAATACGAATTCGAGCAAGGTGTTCTTTTAAGATTTGGAAGTAAACCATACTGAAATAATAAATTCTTACAAACCTACTATAACTGTCGACACGCTTTTCTGTTTTACTTTGATTTGATTTCTCCATTTCTTTTACTCTTAAGAAAAGTTAAGTAAGTATTTTTTTGAGGAAGCTATATACGTAAGAAATGTTCCTAAATATTTTTAAAGTTCACAAACTAAAACAGAGTCTCTTTAAAGGCTTGCATTGCCTTTGTGTATACATAATCGTGATATACGATGTATATTTAAGTTTGGAGTTAGCATAGTACCTATATGGACGTAAATTACTATGGCCTTTTGTCTTTACTCTGGGATTATGCAGTAAAGAACTTACACTATGAGAAGACAACAAAGAGAGAATGAGATACTGTTTGTTAGTGTCAAACTGCTTCAACAATCGTTTATTTATCCGTATTTCTGAAGTGAAACACAAAGTTGTATGCATGGACAAAGAACATCTTTAAAGTTAGCTGGTGTGATCAATTCTGAAAAAGGGGCGTGTAGTACCAATGGAATTCCAATTAATTGATAGGCGATTTAGCGATAAATGAGACCGTTTGACGTGCCTACACCGAGCTCTGATTACCTACAAAAACTCCCTGCCTCGATCTGCCTCCTTCCAATCAGATGAATAGTAGGAACCTCCGCTCTTTTTCTTTTCTATGTGCAACTCATCTTTGCTTTGTTAGTTTATATATAAATCATCTCTGTACGTATACAGAAATTATGTTTTGTAATGTAATGCTACAAACTACATGTGTTTTAGTTCTGTAATGTCCTTAGCAAACGATATATACAAACTCTAAAAACTTAAATAAGTATGCATCTGCCCGATATAACAAAAGTGCCCATCTAAATGAGCATAGTAGAAATGCGTGTAGCAGTGTAGTATTACTGTGAGTAACAATAATATTACTTAATACAAAGTACTCTTGAGTTTTTACAATCAACTAGAATTTTCTTCCCTCATCAAGACAGGCTGTTCTTAAGTCCGTAATGTTGCTATTGGTACTCATTACTCGACACGAGAAAACTAAATTCTCTCGTTTGATAAATTCTTTCGGATGGATGAGCTCGGCTTGAGTCGTTCAGTCATGCATTAAAGATAAAGATGAGCGTAGAAGTAGTATATTATTGTAATGTAATATATCATTACAACTTTAAAGGCTTAAATTAGCTTCCCTTCTATTTAGTCTGAGTATTTATTACGTACGTACGTAATGCATATACATAATTCCAAGTGATGTGTGCGTAAAGTGTAAAGGCATTATACATTGCAAAGTTGTAACTTGGCATGTCAGTTCACTTGAATGCATTTTTTTCAATGAATGAAAGAAAATCATCTACAAGGAAAAGCAAAATACGATCATCATCAAACCAGAAGTAACCAGCAGCAGATTACTATGAGTATACCTATATACGATATTTACAATCATTTTATATAACATACATTGCTAATGGTATTTCAAAGTACAAAAGTGTACTACCTACCGTACATCTATTTTAGGAGCATCGTACCTAAAGATTTACACTCTGTGGTAAATATGTATAGTTGAGGTGTAAAAAACGTTATAGGAAGAATAAGAATTGCTGTGTAGACTTTCATTGAGTTTGTTTGACCACAAAATCGAAATATTGACTGTAATATGATGAATTGAAGCACGTGGAGAGTATAGGGAAGGCGAAATAAGCAATATAGCAATACCAGTAAAAGCTAATAATTCACTTGGTAGTCTCTCTCTCTAGTTTATATACAAATAATCCATACAATGCTTGCATCCACACTACAATCCGTACATAAATGTACGGGTAAGTATAAACTTATTGTGTCATGCACTGCAGCTCGTGTAGAAACTGAATTTATTGATCCTAACATCTATAAAGCTTCTCCTCAAGTCTGCCTTTTGTGTTAGCACTAGTCAAGTATTCAAACCCGGTGATGTACCTGTGCACTCCAAGTATATAAGTAGTAGACGAGGTGGAAGTTCATTTAATGCAAGTATGTTGTTGGTAGGTGGGCATTACTGTTTTGCTTATAAGATTATAATGGTTGCACACACAGTAAATGTTATACAATGGTTGTGCTCTAGAGCGAATGGATAGAAGTTGAGGGTGGTGAAATACAGACATTATGCTACAGATACTGAGTCTCGTTGGAAGTGTTGAGAATTATTATGGCTTATGGGATGCTCAAGGAATTAGTATTAAATACATTAGAACATCCCATTTTTATTTTTATGTTGCTAATTCAGGTTGTTTATCTGTTAATGAACATCCTACTTAATTCCAATTGAATCTACGATGATTTATACATAATATATTGTAGACTCTCAGTGAGAAAAATAGGAAGACGCTTCTAATTATTGCCTGTGTAAAGTTTTATTAAATTGAAGTGGATGTACAATTATGATAGATACGTAGATAAATTTTTTAACTGACGATTTACATTTCTCCTGTGGATAATAAGACCAATACTGACGATGAGTGTACACATAGTACATAGTAGCTTATAATTCGTAATGTTAGCTATCTATACCTACCCGTACGAATTTACAATTAAGGATTCTAAAGCATACATAGCACCTGTTTACCTTAATAAACACAATGGAAAGTTTTTCTTTCCGTAAGTAGCTTAACTGCCACTGCCCCTGATGTTATCTGTGAATGTGTGTAGTAAGTACGTAACAATGTTCTAATGAAATTTGTTTTTATTTCTGATTGCAGGAACATCCAAGTCTCCGAGGAACTCCATTAGCCATGTTGGCAGCTCAATGTAATAAGCTTAGCTCTAAAAGTCCACCTCCATTAGCTGACGCAGCAGTAGGAAAAGGTTTCCATCCTTGGAAGAAATCTCCATCAATGGGCTTATGTCCTCCAACTACACACAGTTCGAATCATGTGACATCGTCCGTCCCCACAAGTGGAACTGGCAGTTGTGCCGTCATGGCAAACTCCCTTTCCCACGGAGGAGTCTCAATCCTGAGTGCTGCTCAAAGAACCCTTGCGTCATCCGTTTGTGTTACTTCCGCCAATCATAATTCCTATAGTAGAACTCCAGTATCTTCCTCTTGTGGAACGACACCGGGTTACGGGGCTGATCTCTACTTCCATGGGTAAGTACCTAAAATTAAACTGAGAAATTATTTTCACGCAGAGAAGTCTTAAAAACATGTGGAAAAACTGCTAATGATACTATTGTATAACAAAAACGCAATTATTTTTTCCACTTTCTACTAAATTGATATCCAGCAGCTTTCGGCATATAGATAGAATAAAGAGTAATTGATAATTATATTGTTTGCAAAAGAAAAGTTAATTTGGTTTCATATAGTCTGCTTTCTAAGTACATCTTCCAACACTTTAAGAAGGAAAAAGAATATTGCTATGACCTTAGTAGTGATAGTCTTGATGAAAGAGGATGACAGATAAAACTTATGAAAATGATTAAATCGTTGATTCAACTGCCTCTTCCGGCTTCGTAGCCCATGATTACTATGATTAACGAGAAGAACCTTGTTGCAAAAACGAGTAGTCTGTGTGAGAGTTAAGTGGGAGTAGTAGCAGCGGTCGAGTTTTAACTTTTCAGTATGGGGGCAACACGAACTATCATCAGTGGCTGCACACACACAGCCAAAGCTATACATTAACACGTGAAGAGTAATTCTCTCACTGCTTTGTGCTATTTTAGGCATTGCCTAGACACAGCAGAAGTTTTTCCACTGATTTTTAACTTCTCTTTAAGAGCACACGCACATGTAGAGGTCATTAAAGTACATCAATAACAAGCAAATAATTTTTTAACTTCATGGAACATTTATCAGCACACAATTCTGTGACAGGTCAACCAATTCTAATCCCTGTGGAGATCAAAGTCCTCCGGGTTTTATTGGGAAAGTGGAAGGAGGAGTAGGCGTTGGAATGTACTCTAGAGTTGCTTACGATTCTTGGCCCTTCAATGCCATGTCCGGAGCTCACACGGGAATCAAACCAGATGTAAGTAAAAAATAACTTTCAAATCTTAAAATATATTATTATGAATGTTCAAGAGATCTGAGAACTGCGTTGCTTTGTGAGTAAACATGAAAGAGTGACATTATTTCTTGTTTGTGTATTTTTGTTAATGTTATTGTTGTTTTTGGGTTTCGTAGGTGTCAGGAATGAATGGATCCTCTTGGTGGGATGCCGTTCACGGTGCAGCAGCCGGCAGTGGCTGGTTGGATGTAGGAGCTGGAAGTGCAATCACACCCGCATCTGTGTCAGCAGGAATGCATCATCCCCATCACCCTCATCACCAAATGTCCAACTACAATGACTACTCCACCCTCACTCACACCCTTGCTGCCTCCAATCCTCACATACTGACCTCGGGTCAGCACCTTCTTCAGGTAGGCCAATATCTTCATTCAAGTATCGAAGTGTGTTAGTAAATATACAGTGCACTACATCGTAAAACGTACTCCCTGCAGAGGGATTGATGATTGTCTAAGAAAAACTTGTATCAACTGCAGCTTAATATGATCGTAAACTTAATATATTATGTGTTTCAAATGAGCTATATAGAAATTAGATTAGAAATAATAGCATTATCATAATGATATTGATGTTTCTTTTCTTTTTTACTTTCCTCGATAAAGGTTTTATTGCTGTAAGTACTTCTTTTTATGTATACACACGAGAGTTGAGGAAAACTTCAATTTATATTATAACAATTTAACTATATCCAAATCGCATCATTTGTTCACGATAAGGAAAAGATTGAATGAAAGCATTATTATTTATTTGTAACAAATTCCTCAATCGTTTCATCTCACGTTTTGAAAAAAGCTGATTAGTTCTGTTGTTTATTGCTGTTTATAATCGTAAAATGTTTTGCGTGAAATTGTAGAAAGCACTGAATTCAAATGGTTGATTGATGGGTGATATCTAAAGTTGAATTGAAATTTCACACATTCCATTTGGTTTTCTTATGACAGGATACGTACAAGTCAATGCTGCCAACACAAGGCGTGGGCTCAAGTGTTACATCTCCTTTTGGTTTAGGTCAAGCATCTCTGCCACAGGTAATGCAACGGAAAATATTTTCCATCTATCTTTTTCTTTATATCAATCTACCTACCTCTATATACTATTGCCTATTTTACACGTACAGACTGCAGACACTCAGACACTAAACGAAAAAGTCCTGTATACAATAAATACCTATTACATTAGCCATTACCTATTACAGTTCTCTCTCTTCTTAGCCAATTCGAATCCAATTCATCATTGTTTGGTATTGTTTCGAAAGACATGAGCACACATTGCATTACTATACAAAACTCAAAGTGAAACGAGAATTTTGCATTAATTCGCTTCGTGACTTACCAGAATATGGAATAAGGGTAGTGCTTGCTTGTAACCAAACTTGCATTTTTGGTGTTTCTTTCTACACATACATCATATCTAGTAAAGTAAGCAGTTCGGGATTGATAGTAATAAGTTAAAGAATTCAATTTCAATCTTTGCCTAGATATATTACCTACAAAGATGTAGTAGTGTAGGAATTTAAGGATTTACTATACTAGTACATTATAATGGCGAAATATAAGCATTATTACTTCCAAGAAACAGCAAGAAATTATTAATGCAAGTTAGAATCGTATACACATCCAAGCTGTTCTGCTAATCTTTGGCCTATAAAAAATGTATTCAAGCAGTTACAGTAAAATCGGTCAGAAAGTCTGGTAGCTTTAGCTGCAAGAAGGCAATGTAGTCATCTGTGTATGATTATTTGCATGATGTGTGCACAAAAATTGTTCTTTTGAATATTAGTAATACACTGCAGGAGCAGAAGCGTTATAGCTACACCCAAAGTTCATCTACGGATCAGATCAGGCATGAAGAGCAGGAGCAACACATTATAATACCAATCCATGCGATATACAGAATGAATGACTACATTATTACAAAGCTCATAGTCAGTGCAGTAGTAGTAATACGCATAAAGGAAGAATAAAATACCATGACATGGTGCTCTTGGCTGTGATGATGATTTTTTTCATAGATGATTTCTGATTCTTCCATATTATATTATATCCAAAGTGTACCACTCTAGTTGATGCGAAAAAAACTTACATTTTGTATGCACATGTGTGCTAAGGTGTAGCAGTGTCTGTAAAGGCAATTATAATGCATTCTCTAATGTTAGCTAGAATTAATAAGGTTTTGTTTTTCCCTTTGTAATCGTAGCAGGTGCCTTCACCCCGTTCTCAGCGAAGATACACTGGTCGAGCAACATGTGATTGTCCAAACTGTCAAGAAGCCGAGGTGAGCAATTTACTTATTTTTATTCGCTACGCATTCTTCATTACCATTATCAAAGTACTTATTGCTACTATCCCCTTCCCCTATACGATGAGCTTCACATTTTATTACCAATTCTAACTGAATCCACTTCGGCAATTATAAAAATCATTAAAATTACATGATGGCAGTATTGATAATATTTCATTTACTTCTTTATTTATTTTAGCGACTTGGACCAGCAGGTGCTCACTTACGAAAGAAAAATATTCACTCCTGTCACATCCCCGGTTGTGGAAAGGTCAGTCTCTCACACTTAATATTTTAAATTATCACTAGTATGTACAGGGAAGGACCACCCCTAATTTACAAAATTGTAACACCCTCAGTTGAATATTCCTCGGGATATGATGTGTTATTAATCTTATTACATACAAGGCTGGAATTTCAAAGGGCTTTCTAAGCAAATAAATACTAATCAGTTTATCGTGTGTAATACAATATGTACATGTACATATACACTTTATACTGAAATTAATGCAGGTACTAATACGTAGGTATTACTTATAATATGATGCTACTGTTACTACTATCATTGAGTATATCTGTATATCTAGCGCCACACTCCTTCACATTCATGAATGCACAATTGAACACATCAAGTCAGATTGATCAGATACCAAAATACTGCCTTTACGAGTTGCTTTTTTATTTAACTGATTATTTACTCGAGTCAGGCTTAGCATACTATACATATTCCACTAAACGTGTAGACATACTGTGGTGTGCATAGTAGATGAGTGTTATAAGCTGCAAACACAGTGGTCAATTCGCTATAAAATTAAATTTTAGTTAGTCTGTAATGTATAATGTATCAAATTCTCGGAGTTGATTACTTGCTACAGGTTTCGTTTGCCTATAACAGCCACTCACCTCTGCCATATTCAACCGTGTGGCTGAATTCTACCCAGATAAAATACCAAACCAAGTTGCTTTTATATATACTTGGCACTACTTGCAATGTAATAATAGTTTATCAATGTACCAATCTTTTTAAATAAGTGATATTCTTTTCAAGTCTAATACTACGTAATGCACCGTAACTTTTTTTACATTTGCCCTGGCCCTGACTATTGCATTAAATGTTGGAATATGATGTGAAGGGGTCTATCTGTGTAGTGAGTGAGAAGGATGGCATGCCAAACCACAACTACTTACTTAAAACCAACATCGTATACCAGTTGTGCTTACTTAGTTAATAATACTTAAAGTTATCGTTAACATTAGCTGAGAATTCCACCCAAGTTAGTGTTAGTACTTCATTACATGCTACACACTGTGCGAATTTCCAAGCTGCCACCCATGAGTCGCTCGTTCATTACCTCCCCTATATAATATACGAGATACATAGACAGATAGGAGATATGCTGTACATCTCATCTTCTTCGACTATCTTGTGTCTTTTATAGTATTCTATTCCATGCTCCGTCCAGTCAGCAGCTTTTTTAACTTTGTAAGTTGGCTAGAGCTGGCTGACTAGAATGGCACTTGTCTTGACTTACTTGACTTGGTCCTGTCCTGACTGACTACCAAAGGAAAGAAACGAAAAGCAATTAAGTCAGCTTTAAATCCGAGATAGACAATACATAACCAAAGCATAACTGGTTTCTTCACTGTCTTTAATTAATTTTCAGTTCAGTTCAGTCTCATATCACATTATATCGCAGTTTTCCTGGATTGAATGCTTCACATCATTTATTCACATTATATGCACAGTAGGATTATACAATGCAACCAATGCATGTATAGTAGAAGCTGAGAAACTAGACAAAAATAATATTAGGCAAGCAGTATAGCATAGCTATGCGTTTTCCATATCTAATTTACCACCGAATAGTACTTACACACATTTATCATCCTTGGCTTTTCATAGGTGGTTTTATATTTTATAGAAACTACATTATCTCTTGATAATATTATGGACTAACTATCCGTCATTATGATAGTGGTACAATTATTATGCAGATTATCCAGTTCGTCATGTGAATTTTTTCGGTGTCGACAATTGCTAGAAGCATATAAAAATTTTCCTCTGATAAAATTCCAGGCTGGCAAAATACCTGCAAACATGTGAAGACTGTTTCCGTTGCGTTCAGTTCCGTTCGACTGGTTATGGTTTTTCAGTTTTCATAATTTTTGTTTCTGTGTTGCTGGTCACTACTGGTTGGTAGGAACTTAGGTAGCTCGAATTCGTAGTAATGGTAATAATTTACACGTATTTAATGAATTCACTTGCGGTTGTTCACCATTTATTACGCATGTGGAATATGTAGCGTCACTCTAGAATTTCAAATGAAATCAAAGGTGTTGGCAGTTACTACATGATAGCACACGATGACTAATGTTCATGGTTAACAAGAATAGTATGTAATATTATAGGATATAGTTAAAATACTGTATCGTCAGACCTTCGTATTTATGTAGCCGTAAACTTGCAATCTTAGACTCTATTAGTCATGTTTAGGGTAAAGATAGCAAATATTTATAAATTAGGTTTAAAAATGCTGGTATATAGTTGGTGGTTTTCGTGTAAGTAGTGCAATGGGAAGAATGCGTGCTCAGTTTCGTGCACATTATGAGCTCTATAAACCTTCTGTTCTGTCATGCATAGTTTTGGGTTGGGTGTAGCTTCAGTATATTGCTCTAACACTGAAGCGTGTATTAGAGCAGCTACTCAGAAATCATAATTGCATGTTGTCTCACTACACACGTGTGTTTATTATGTACACTAAAACCTAAAGTTACCCTTGCACAATGCCAAAACTATACCACACGTATTATAATGCAAATGTTTCATACTACATACGTGTAGGAACTATTTGCTTATGTGAATATAAAAGTGTTTAATTTGAATATTCTCAGGTAGTAACACAAAATAGATTGTTGGTTGTGTGCAAAATTACCGTCTTAAGAGAGTAAACATTGTAGTGGTAAAAATTACTCTGTGTATGTAATGTATATATGGTAAGAATAGTTTAACAAGGAAATCTTCACATCAGTACTACAGCATTGCGTTACTTGATGATACAGTTTGTAGTCAAATGAGACGATGGTGGTTAGTTAGTTAGTGCTAAAGCAAATTAAATTAGAGACGAGCAGATACCTTTGCCATGTTAAATGCTCCGCGTGTGGTATTTCATAATGATAATGATGATAAAACGTAGCTAATGATGTCATCCTACGATTATCTCGTGGTGGAGTTAGTACAGTCAAAGTATGTAATAAGTTTAATGTGATTAAAATGTAAGAGTACTCTTTATGAGTTACGGTGTGACTACGACGTGTGTAAAAGTGTAACACATTTATTTTTCTTTGAAATTGTAGGTATACGGAAAGACGTCTCATTTGAAAGCTCATCTTCGCTGGCACACGGGAGAGCGGCCGTTTGTATGTAATTGGCTGTTCTGTGGAAAGCGGTTCACCCGATCTGACGAGCTTCAAAGACATCTTCGGACTCATACTGGAGAAAAACGGTTCGCCTGCCCAGTTTGTAACAAACGCTTTATGAGGTCAGATCATTTGTCCAAACATGTAAAGACACACAACTCAGCAGGTAATGGAAGCTCTGGAGGCAGCCAAAAACGTAGCGGCTCGGAGGAAGATGAGGAAGATGATAATAGTCAATCCGAGGCTAATTCAGCTAATAGTCCTGCTTCATCTGTGACGACACCGCCCCTGCCCCCTCATGCTATGTCACCCGCCGTCGGTTTAGGAATGACTCAAGACATCAAACCACAGATTTAGTTTTATAGATTTATGAATGATCTCTTACTTAATGCTTTTATTACATTACATATTACGTACTACTAAGACTATCGCTATACTACTCAACCCCACAGAGATATTAATTACTACCTAGGATGGCGGTACATACATAATACTAATATTATTATTATTTAAATAATGAACGACTAAAGCAGATCGTAAATAGCAGCACTAGGTACTATAATTAGCTGTAGTATAAAGAGGTACACTACAGGTATTGTATACTTTACGGTTTACATACTAAAAGGTATGCGTATACTCGAGTACAATGCTAAGTATTTACTAAATGCTCCTTATACACAGTGCATTGTTCTCCTAAATTATTTTACACGTAAATAATAAACACACACAAATGTTGATATTGTAATACGGTGGAAGGTGTTCGACGATACCTATGCATGTGTAGCATTAGTCTGACATGACATGACACTTAATCAAATATTTAAACGTGAATTACACTTTAACCACTAAATTATTAGCAAGAACTATAAATACATGCAAATACACGACTTGAGTTCACAATTAACCAACACACATAATGCGTTTTAAATTTTAACATTAGGTAATTATATACCTTGAGCTAAAATACATTCAAGCAAAAGCATCGTCATGTCATGACTTGATCACACAAAAGTAGGTGCTTGTTCTGTCAACTTATTGAGTATACTACATACATAGGTCTTCATATTATTATCTTCTGGCATGGCTTCGTTCTTCTGGGTCGGTGTAATGTAGTCTATCCAGTCTCATTCTGTAATGTTATGACTATGGGATTTTTCAATCCTATAAAGAAAAATTTTGCAACCATTTGTGCAAATGAATGTAACAGTTCTGGTGGTAAAACAAATTTTCTGACGTTTAAAATTGCTATGAAGTTTCAAAAGATTCATTTCATTACAGACAGTTGTCACTTTTTGCGTAATTCATTGGTGTAGTATCTATGGGTATTGCAAATTACTACATACCTATGTACACAGGTACATAAGTTCTGTTTGTATGCATTGCTATACTGATTAAATTTAATTATTCAGAACAACTCCAGTACAATTACTATTGTTTATACACGTTATGCCTGTGTGTTAGGAACTCACGATACGTCATAATCTTTTTGGTCTGCCTTGATGTGGTGAGGGCAAGCACAAGAGAAAATGAACAAGACTAAGGCAAAAATACTATCTTGTAAGTCCTGCCTACTTCTTGTATTGGAATGAGTGTCAACATAACGACAAGACTTTAATTGCACACACATTGCCTACTTATTGACCTTTCTTGACTTGACAGTCCGTACACAAGTGTTCTAAACGCTTTAAGTAAATATTGCTGTATACTACATGTATTTTAGTGCACTCTCCATATGTAGCCAATGTAAGTTAACACAAACAACCCACTTACCTTTTGCTACACACTAAAGCAATACGACACTTAAGATTTGGTATTGTGATGTCAGGTCAGGTTTAGTGTTGTTGTAATGTCCTTCCTTAAGAGTGTGTAGTAAGTTGTGTCATTTTGTACGGCAGTACAATGGAATATTAAAGGAGTCATGTTATAAGTATTGAATGGGTGAATGAAATAATTCTGAATTCCTCTCCTTAAGTTCTACAATGGATGTACAACAACCTTTAGCACTGTGTATACCAATAGGTACATGTTTAATGTGTCACTTGGTCGTGCTATGCCCATGTATTGTCGTGCGATATTATTCATTCTCCATCTAGATGTTCTCTGTGTGCCTGCCAGACAAAATGACGAATTCTTACAACAATACATCGGATAATAATGTTACATCGTCCGGTTGGAGTTAAATGTTGTTAACCCATCCAGATTTACATCCTTATGTTCAGTTTCGAGAGTTTTGAAACTTCCCTTTTCATTGTGTCTACTGTAAAAATTCAGTTTCATGCGGGATGGACTGAACAATATCCTTTTGGAAACAGTTCATGTTGATATTCCCATTCCGTTTCACGAGCGACGGGAGTTGCTGCAATGAGTTTGCACGGTGAATTCAAGTCTGTTATTCATTTTGCCCATATGTCATCTTCGAGAGTTAGTTGTTGCTGCAAAGTTAGCTTGGGCCATGCCAAATCGAAAAAGTGAAGTATCACAGACATAAGTTAATATTGTAACATCAGTAAACTATGATTGCCTGACCTGACCCACACTACTACCAAAGGTGCATATAGTGTATTAGTGGTGGTGTGTTTATTATACAGAAAATAATAATAACATCAATAGGGCAACTATATAAACTAGAAATGGTAATATATAAGTTTATCTGTTACTATTAGTAGTGCGTTTAGGGCTATGGGCTGCCAAATGCATAAAATAAAGTGAGCCACAGAGCCAAGAGCCAAGTCAGTGTTGCTTACAATATTGTATGTGCCTACATTCTATACTGGTAGACCTAACCGACCCAGACCATGCCTTTGGAGTAAAGTGAACCTGAGCCACTATATGCTACAAGCGACAGCTTCAATTCAACTCAACTTTCAAGTGACTGCGTGCATGTCAATCACCATATCCAGTGCCATTATTTATCTCGCTCTACCTAAATACATAAATAATAATATGAATACTTATTATTGCATATGCTACAATATTATACTAACAACAAACACATACATACACAATAAAACAACACACCTACGTCATACACTGCTGACTCTCTACATATATTCTTACTTATATAGTAGAACTACACAAACTGAGCTACGCAACATGTAACGATATTATGAAGTCGTGTTGGGTTAAGCAAATGTAATTTTTAGGATTTACTACGATAATAATAATATTATAAGGACATAACTAAACTAACTAATGAAGTCGATGTATCAGTCAGTCAGAAGTCAGGAGCGTACTGTACTTACTATGCTCGTGGGTACACGACCATTCTGTTTGTCTAGGGCTTTTCTACCCACAAAATTTTCATTTTATAGAGAAAACCAACCAAATAGTAGGCTAGGATACATATGTGATGTTGTTGTGTTGTTTAAGAGTTGTTACTTTGTTAGAAAACATCAGAGCAGCCAGCCAACAGACGGACGCTCCACTCCGACCAGTCCGACACGGAATCTATTTAGATAGACAGACCATTAGGAACATTTTTAAAAGTGAACATTGAACTATCATGAGAGAGAATCACCATCACCATCATCATCATCATCACACGATCAACTTTTGTCAGAGTTTACAAAATGAAATACACAGGAAAATTATTATTATTGCATCCTTAGCATGCATTTTTAGAATTTGCTGGTTGTTAGTGTTCTTGCTAACGCACTACCACAAAAGCACGACTATACACTACATAGTAGTAATAGTAATGTTGTTTGGGATAGACAGGAGAGTGTGTATTGTAAGTGTGGTGTGCGTAGATTGTAGATTGAGAGAGGCTTAATCACACGTACGTGTAATGTCACAAACATATCCAACATCCAATTCAGTCAGAATGTGACACATGAAGGGACTAAATAATTATTTCAGCATTTATAAACTAACAATAAGGATTACTTCATCACCACCACACTATCCCTCATTACTTAAGTAATTTGACATTTGAAGAGGTAACAGACACACTGCACAGTGTCAGAGTCATATTATGATTCTTCTGTTGCTGTGCCATGATGGTTTGTTTGTTCTTTTTAAGTGTTTATATAATTTTTTCCCCTGTTCTTTCCCACTTGACACCTTAACCATCATTTGAGTCATGTCCTAATTATTTCATGTATGCGCACTGCAGGATAATATTGCTTGCACCCCTGACAAAAGGCCTAGTGGTGGTTGTAATGTAGGCAAATACATAATTTAGCAGGCTGAGACAATTTGAGTAATTGCATCTTAAAATCTGACAGGTTAAATTAAAGGAAACAATACTATCACCTTTTCCAAGTACTTATTAGATGTGCTCAAACGCTTACAGGACGGGTATTAAAACATTTATCGTAGCATGTAGCTTACTAGCTAATTAAATTCTGTATGTGTCAATGAAAAAGTTTTAAATATACATTTTGATGATGACTATTTACTACAGTAACAAGGTTAGTAAGCAGCGAGGTTAAAAATATTATTATAATATCGCATAAAATAATTAAGAGCGACATTTACACTGTAATTACTACTTAGAGAAATACAATCTACCACAACAAGAACAACACAACAAGACAAGTAGGAGTTATAAATTCTAAACCACGGAGGAATCGTACAAAAAATCTGTAACAGTGACAAAGCAAAGTGTGAGTTTTTCTCATTTGCTTTTTCTCTATAGACGTTAACCAGGTTGGCATTCATTGCAGTTTTACATATGCTATCCCTATTTCAAGCAAATAATATCATCACACTTCCTTTGTGCTTTTTGCTATCATGAAATATGGTAAATGATTATAGTGATGATAGCGTTAATTCTTTTAATTACCATTATTACTACTTACTACTCTCGTGATTGTCATTGTAATTTTTTACATATGCTGACATAGGAAATCCCACACGTAAAAACTCTCATACACATACACCATACCTCACTCCACACATACAGGGACAGATAGGAAATGACACACTCTACACATAATAAATATTTAGATAGTAATATAGAGAATAGTAAAATGTTGCAGTATGTAGAGGTATAAAGTATATAGCGAAAATAACAATGACACAACTCACTCAACTCATATACAATACTACACATGCTACATTCATACTTAAGTGTGATATTATCATTAAATGTAAAAATACGACATGAATGCGAATCATTTTAATAAGTTAATTAATCAATGAGAACCATTTACTTTACCTACATGCTCTCTGAGTTAAAAGTACGTATAGTAAAAAAGAGTAAGTAGTAAGTACGTATAATATAATTGTAAATTGTATTGTAAAAAATTAACAGAGAGAACCCTGTGCATGGCATGTTGTATACGTTGTATTTGTATGTATTTACCCCACGTATGTAAACACAGTGTACAATACATTAAATTAAGACAAAGTAGGTAGGTATGTAGAATAAATTACGCGAATATTATTGCTATACTGCTGATGATACTAGTATTTACTATAGTAAAAAGTATAAAATGAAGAGGATGCATCGTCTCGTGACGTGACTACCCCCACTACCTATGTCAGTTTTTGTTTTCATAAAGAATTTAATTGTAAATTGTAGCTTTTAGATAATAACATATTTAACTAGCGTATAATGAATGAGAATACAAAGTGCGTAAAAATAGGTGAAAGCTGAACTTGAACTTGATTGATGACATGTACATGGTGTGGTCTGTTGAATAGTGGTATAGATAGATAGAGAGAGAACTGTTATTGTTGTGTATATAAAAAGAATGCAATATGATTTTATATTATTACTATTACTAGTAGTAGTAGACATAATCCCATAGAATATTATTATTACTACTAACTTTTACTGTTTTAGTAGGGAGTTATATACAACTACCTGCTGCTCCGTTTACACAAATACTACATGAAAACGTGTACATATATAGTACAGTTGATAGGAGGTAAATATAAAAATAATATACGTGTATTGCACTATAGTACAGATACATAGTAGTAGTATTTATGTTGTAATGTATGTAATTGGCCTGCTCGCAGTATTGACATTGTTGAAATCAATTGTTTGATTGAGCCAAGAGTGAATGAATATATTCAGAAAATCCTCTACTACCACTACTATGCTATACAGATACTATTTACTAGTTTTTACTATTAGTGGGTAACTATTTACTATATACTACAGGCAATATACGAGTAAAATGTTCTGTCTATATACGTATGAGGATGGAGTGGATTTTAATTACCTGTAATAATAGTTTATTCATCAAACCCTTATTGCCCATATACAATTGATCCTATAGTAGATAAATATAAAAACTACAAATAAACCTACTACTACTATCCTACCACAATTACATTAATACCTAAAACACAATACAATATTCATACAGCTAATATATATTGTAATAAAAAGTAAAATCAACAATAATGATGATATCCGCAACGTGCGACTCACTAAAGCCACCCATATTACAGCTATACTAAACTAATACACTACTAACATAAGTTTAAATTACATATATACCTAAAACTTACTTCTTATATATATACTGACAAAAAACAGATTCATCAATGTACTATATACATTACCTATATTGCTTATCAAGTACATATTCTAGATACGAAAAATGTATAACCAACCGAAACTTGTGTAACTACTTACTTGAATACCGGTGTTTTAGCTTAAGAAAGAGACTGCCTTCGAAGTAGTAGGTGGTCTTCGCTGATGATAATGATCATTCATAATACTATGGGTAGTGTATTGTTGTAATAATGTGTAACTTGTTGGTAAACTTACTGCCGAGGTTCTTAAGGTATGCTTATAACTAAATATACACATACATGATACACAAAATAATATCATTATGATTATAAATTATTACGATGTGTACCGTGTTGTTTCAAACTAAAATGCTGTTTTATGATTCACTGCTACTGCAAGAAGTTGTTTTTCTGTTTGTGTGCTGTTTATGTGTTGTCAAATCCTATACATATACGAGTAGAACATAATATTGTATAAATAGAATCAGTATATCGTTGAAATAGAGTATAATATAACTTGTGTTGCTGCGGATTACATATTATGATTGTAATAATTGTATTGTATTAACTTAATATTAGTATACATTTGTGCTGTGTACATACCGTGTAATGTAATATTATATCATACCTGCTACCTACCTACCAATACATATTATATTACTGATAAAAAACGTCTGCCGATGAGTAAACATCAGATAACGAATAAAATTCAAAGCAAATTGAAAAAATAATCGAGTTTCTTCCATTATAACTCATTCATTCACACCTACTCCAGACAAATTGCCTTCTAAAACAATTTCATCCCATGGCTTTTGCATAATGTTTCATATATTATTCTTAGTTAAATATAACTTGATGGAACGTGTAAAGAAAGTAAGTGGGAAATATTTATTCTGTTGTGACAAGACATTTATTGAGATTGGTTATAGCATTCGATTATTCATTGTAGAGAATTAAATTGAGCACGACTTTCGTTTTCATTTCATTGCCAACGTATTATCATCACGGTAATATATTGCGGGTGTAGATGTGGTAGTGGAGTAGAGCACATTTTTATTTCTTCATGATCACATTAAACATCACAACATTGCAATATCCAATACATCAAATCACACCATACTACTAAAAACCCAAACCAATTTACAACAATCGAGAATACCTCATGAAGTTTCAATATAGGTATCTAATACCTAATCGTTAATATACTTTACTTTTACTACAACACAGAACAATGTATAAGTTCTCAAGTCTTTTAACTACATGTCAGTCAATAAATTAAGTCTCACCTGAATTTTGAAATGGATCGCGATCAAAGTAATTGCTTTAAGTATCCTCGTAACAATCCATGCATAAAGAGTGGCATGCCACATAAAAACACAATGTTCATAAAACAGACAATATAGATACACTCTCTACAAACTTCTTTAAACTTCTACTTACCTGCAATATATAGAGTTCCTATTTTATTTAACATATATAATATAAGAAGAGAATGGATTCAATCGTTATTTCACATCTAGAAGGTAATAAATTTACAGGGACTGTACTCGTCTACCACTACCAGAGAAGACTCCGTGTGTTGACTGCCACAAGAATAAAAATTGAAAGCAAATCTTCTCCATACTATTCAACTTGAAATGGGATAATGGTTTGTGCATGTGCATACAAGGTGGCTCATTCGAAACTGTACACGGAAATTTGACCTCTGACTTGAAAATAAGAGAATTTGAGGAAAACGTGTTCAGACTTTGGATCACGTCCATTCTGTATCACCATTGCTATCTCCGGCTTCTGCGAATTTTCATGCAGTTTCGCTCTCGCAAACTATTTCCAGTCATTATAAACACTTGCTGTGTATCTCACTCTAAGAACAGTCTGCACTCATTATATGCACACAATAAAGCTGTTTTATGTTAAACGTATTTAAGTGAAGCATTGTTCATGGGATTAAATACATTAGAAAATTATCATGTGCTCCTCTTAATCTGCATTACCCTTCGCTTATTGATAAAAATAATGAACAATCCAGAAAAAAATCTTGCGGTTAAACACAAAAAAGGAACGTAACACCAGACTGTCTTCGCTTCACTTGGCTCTCAAGTTCAAGTGGAAATGCAAAGGTAATTTAATAAATAGTTGGCTCTAATAACTATTGCTCTCATAGCCTCCTACGTTTTATACCAATTGAAATACCATATATTATTATATAGATGCTTGTAAGTATATTATAGTTAACGTGTATGTATGTGGCATGTTATATGAGAATGAGATACGTATATGAATACCAATGCAATGGTGAAAGACAAGTAGATGTGATGATTGAAACATTGAGCTCATTATGACAATGATGTCAGCATAAAGTAACTTAACAATGATAAGTCGGCATTTTCTATATGGACGAGTTGAGAAGAAGCGCTGACGACGAAGCAATGGTCCGTTGCTTACTTACTGAGATTATGTCATTTCAGAATCAATGCGGGTAACCAAAAGAAATGAGATCCGAAGCTAATGTTGTTTAACAATGCAGTTTGAGTGTGAGTACAAGTAGCACTTCAGACTTTCAGTAGTCACTCAAATCACACGTAACAATGGCGGTAGCTTTTTACCTTTAGCCACTCAACCAGCATTATTCAATGAATTTGACATCAACAGCACACATCGGCATGGGTCTTCCTCACTTTACTTTATATAGAGCCAAGGAACTTTATATATCATCAATTCATTTATTTGTAAGCCCACATTGGATAGGTAAATTATTCTTTAAAACGTTCCCTATAAGAAAAGAATTTTTATAATCCAGTTTTTTATTGTCGGTTATTCTTAGTCTTATTTTTTCATTTTATTTCCAGTGTTAGTAAGTATATATACTTTTTCTATCACTATTTAATGTTAGTTACTTACATAAACAGAATACCTAGTGTAGCTAGCGTTATATTATTACTAATTTGATAAATGGATTCTTAAATCATTTATTTCATTCTTTGAAGTCTCGTAGTGCTTAGTTAGCATTAGAGAGTAGAAACACGGCATCAATTGACATAATCATAATCACAGTACAATGTATACCTAATAAAATACATTACAAAGTATGACACAAAGCAGTATGAACTACACACACCAGATATAAAAATGAATCAATGGTTTAGGTATTATTATTTTATTATTACTAATGCAAAGACATTTGTTACATAGGAGAGTGCCTGTATACTTAATACGTTGTGCTGTATAGAGTGAAGTGAGGTTGAAAACCAAAAAGCGACTTGATATTTTCCTATTTTGATTTCCGAACCCCTTTTTTACTCCGTTGATCATGGGAATAGTGTTGAGGCGCATACAAATCGGCTCTTTCTGATTCATTAACGTTGCCATTGTTGCCCAATGGAGCGGAAGCCCCTAGCCTACTCTGGACCTGTTTGCTCCGATCATAAACAAGATTCTTGAACTTAACTCAATGATTTCAAAGCACACGATGAAAGATGTTTAAGAAACTCGAAGGTCTTCGCATCTTTCACATTAACATTATGCTCTACTATTACAAATACTACGAAACGCAATTTGGTTGATCGCTTATTATGAAATATACAAGCAAAATGATTTTTATCAATACATAAACACTCGCGCTCGTCAGTGTCACAAGCAATTCATCCTAATTTTCTAGCTTACGACTTGGGGGCTTTATATCGAATAAACTTTCAATTTTTTACACATTAACTATCATTACCATTTCCTGTGAGTGAAAACTACCTATTTACTGCACATCAAACGAGAAATTGTTGAAAAGAATTACGAGATTGTATAGGTATACATTTTACGGAGAGGTTATTATTATATCCTGGGTATTCAGAATTAGATCAAAGGAAACCATAATGTCTTCCCAGTTCGTACGCAATATAATGACAGTTTGAAAAGGAGAATTGCATTCACAGAAAAGAATTATCTGTACACGCGACACTCAGTAACTAACTTAAGTAGAAACAAGTTTTATACACACGCTTGAATGTTTACAGCGTGTTAAACTACAGAATCTCATTTGACGAACTTTTTCAGTACAGTGCAAGACCATGAACAAGAAGACACATTACAAAATACGAATTTCTCACGTCTGCTGCGTCTTTGCATTTTGTATAATAATTTTTAAAATGCATCTGCCTGTAAACATTAAGCAGATACCTCTAAAGCCAAAAAATAATGGGATGTGTTGCATATATAGGTACTAAGGTACTCAACCATATTATTGTGGTACCGCAGAAATCTCTTTTTAGGTTAGTGCAATGGTCTGACTTGTGCGGCTGTGTTTTTGTGGTGCTTTTTAGTTTGCACATAGAGTGTTGGCACTGCACTGTGATTGTAGAGTAGTAAAATTGACTTTTAGGTATATAATACGTGTAAATGGTAAATACAGCTACAGATAGAGAAAAGAGCTCGAGCCGACTAAAAGTAATGAACGAAATGAGCAAGGAGACTTGAATTTGACTTGTCTTAAGTAAAAGGAATGAACGAAGCGGCTCCCTAACTCTGATTCATTAACTTTGGCAGGGTCGGGTTTATTAGGGTTGCTTGCTCAGTTTCGTTGATGTTGTTGATGCCTGGTCGACTAACGAAGCTGACTTGTTATGTTGGCTCTATATTATCTTGTGTCTATTCTCCTGTCTCGTCCTAACTTCTCTTTCTTTGTATATTTCCACTCCTCATGCAATACAAATTCTCTATAAGTTACTAATAAGTCTTGTATATTGCTTTGTTTCTTTTCACCACCAAACCACTCTTATTTCGTTAGCGAAACATTAGTTACAGAGTTAATACACGAAAGTAGTAATAAAGAACTACATTCAAAGAATCATCCCGTGTGTGTACACAAAAAATGCAAAATCTGACAATGAGAGAGCAGTAGCAATTTCAACAAAGGCAATCTCAAAGACAATAATCATTTGATGATCCACATACATAACATTATTCGTACTTATCGTCATACAACAAAACTTAATACGTGTTTTTCAAATAAAAACTTCATACCTTACCAAACACACATATACCCAGTAGAGTAGAATCCACATGTCCAATACTATATACATAATATACAAACTTTCAATATTCGCGTAACAATGTGAGTATTACATGTGTACTCCAAATAAGTACATAGTGAATCACTATCTGCAGTATTTTTAATGATATATGAAGTCATTTACTCATTTTCTTGCAGATACTTAACCTTCATTTGTACATCTTTACCGACCTACACACAGACTTCCATTCTTATTTGAAGATTCAGCTAATGTAACATTTTACCGTGTAGTATATGTAGTCTTCAAATCTCTGTGTAAGTAGGTAAAGCATAAAAAAAGTTTTTTACCTTTCTATATGTTTTATATGTATTACCAAGCTGAAGCTACATAGTAGCAATTATTGTAATGCAATACGAACTGCCTAGTTCTGGTATACATACTGCGGCTGGATGAAATACAATAACACAAGCACAAGAAGCACTACTATGTAAAGAATAGAACTATTTTTTATTTGAATAATTTTTGTCACATAAGGGTATAGAACATTTCCCAACAAAAAAAGCCGAGGAAGATCTCTTGGCATTTTAAACAGAAGAGTAGTATTTCATTTCGTCTGGAAATAAACCATGAAAGGAGATTTAAATACTTAGATAAAAATGGTTTCATTGGAATTCTTCTGTTTTCATGTGTAGCACAGTGCAGTGTTGAGAGTAACTCGAACTGAGAATGTATGTGCATGCATGGACAACTCTGAAAATATATTACTCTCCTAGGAATCTGTTTTGGATTCGCCTTGCCTCTCTCGTGGTAAAAAAGTGGATGTTAGGAAATGCAATGCAAAATCTCGCCAAGAGGCAAAGTAAACTGAAGTAAACTAACAATAAGAAACTAATAGTGAGTGTATGTCTTCTGAAGAAATAAAAAAATGTTGAAAGCGAACATAGGATGATGTTAGAGGAAGGCAAGAGATAAAACTCAAAACGGAATATCATAGATTCCGGTAAGTGGAAAAAGTCAAGTCAATTCCTGGAGTGAAGTCAGCTAAAGCCGCAACACAAGCAGAGAGAGAGAGAGCAAGCGACGGAGAAAAAGTGAGAATGTGTCTATGGCAAAGAGTAAAGAGTACAGTAGTTGTAGAAGGAAAAGTGCATTGCATAGTGCACTGAAGTATTAGCAGTGTCTGTGGTGAATGTACACACATTCAGAGTTCATATAGAATAGTATTAGAATGATAGTAAATACCGTAAAGCAATGTATGTGTGCTGTGTAATAATAATACGAGGAGATTCGACGAGAGAGAGAGAGAGAGCATAGAATCGTAGTACAAATATAAAATAGAATCGAGTAAAGAGATAGAAGGAAAATTGAAGAGCAGAAGAGAAGCGAAGATGTATAGTCTTTGGGATGAGGGCCAAAAAAATGCTCGTATCCCGATATGGTCCTAAGGGCGAAAGAGAGCTGACAAATTTCGGTGCGACACGCCCACACTTGGGCTTATATAGCCCGCAGACGCCACTCTCGGCCCATTAAAAAGCCCCAAGATCTGTTCGCCTTTGTTTTTACTCCAACCACCATTGCCACTTCTTCAACCGTGATACTTCTTACTTTACTTTACTGCTGCTCCTGCTTTTCCCTTCACTACTCTTCTCCGTTTCTGTTCACTCCAGCAAAGTCACTGTCTTCTTCCCTTTTCAAACCAAGTTCCCGTTCTTCCAGCAGCAGCAGCAGCATTTCTATCAAATGTCTACTTTGCACTGTAAAGTAGATTGTGCACTGTCTGTTGACTTGACTGTGCTTGACACAACTCCACTTTACTCTTTACTATCTGCATCTCGTCCACTCGACTCAAGTAATCTCTCTCCAACTCAACTATTACTTACCTACAGAACGTATATCTGTAGTAATACCTAGAAGTATTTCTCTTGTTTTTAAACCAAGATTTCACTTGACCACGCTCTTCTATCTACACTCATTTCATCCTGGAGCCTTACTTCTTTCAATTTAATTCCAGCAGCATTACACATTTATGTTCTGAAATGTACGTGGATGTTAAAATGTTTTTTAGCTTTATATAATCATATAAAATATTTTAAAGCACAAGCCTATATAGGTATATATTAAAGTAAAACCCATAATGTTGTTATTAGTTATTAGAGAATGTCTTACACACTAGTATGATAGACAAGAGAGTAAGAGTAAGAGAAGAGCTAAACAATTTCAACTCTAATGTAGTTTGAGTTGGGTCATGCTTTTATCTGTACAGCCTTCAACGTGTAAAATTGAGCCCTTATTGAGTTTTTTCCCACAGTTTTTCGTACAAGTTTTGTCTGTAGTGCAGTACGACCGTGTGTACGTGTGTCTGCACAGTCTACCACGCCATAGTACCATCCCCTTCGTGTATATGTTTGCACAAGACCTTCATGTACTATCGAAAGTACATAACACTTGTTAATAGCACCTTTTCGAAAAATCATGGTTAATTGCCATGCAGAGACAGAAGCAGGTAGATGTCTGCGTTGTAGATTTTGCGATTTTGGTTTGAAAAATAAATTTTCTAGGAATTTCTTCCCATCTATTTATTAAAGCGAACTTGTTTCTAGTTTTCACTGTGAGATTCAATCGGAGCGTAACACGGAAGCCTTGCTGACAGTTTGTTGCGATGCTTGTAGGACAGACTCCATGGGGCGAATGATACAAAGATATGATAAGTGGAAATAGCAATTAGTCACACAATTTCGAATTGAAAATTCCTGGAGGGAAGGGAAAAATCCATAGGCTCCAAGATGGATTTCATGATAAGTCAAATTGAGGTATTATGGGGAAAATACTTGTTTAGTCTGTATTTAATGACGGCAAAGGCAAAGAACTATGAAAATATAATGAATAATATTTGCACATCAACATCACGCCTGCCTGAGTTCAACCTATACCTGTATATAATACTACGTAGCACAGATACTACACGTACGTACAGAGATGGACAGGTATTTACCCTTCTTGAAATGTTCCACACATACAATGCATGTAATATAGAAGGCATATTATGTTTAACTGCATACAATACACTTTAATATCATGTCATATCATTATTCTCCTATGCAAACTGATAAGAACATTTTACTTACCAAGGTACACTACCTTATGTAATGCAGCACTGCATTACTTCATTACATAATAGGCATACGTATAGTATTAAGCATTAGAGAGAAAGACATAACGCGGATCAGATGTAGTGTAGGATACATTACATGGAGGAATAATACTACAGCCACGCAAGTGTAAATCATAGCTTTGAATTCTACAAGAAGTCAGTCTGGTCGGCTCGGCCCTGAACCGTATCAAAATAAAGAATCAATTCGTATCCTCAGAGAAAATAAAACAACTTAGCTAGAATTTTTCTATCTTGCTTACATGTAAGTATGTAGCTTAAGCTAAACGGATGCTTTCATATCGTCATATCACATTTATATCAAAACCGAGCACGGAGGATTGACTGGGTATGATGTACGTGCGTTAAGTATGTGTTACGTTATGTGCTAACATTTACATTCTTTCTACAGTATACATAGTTAGAATACTTTTTTATAGACATTTCACATTACATGTCGGACTGAGAGTGAATCGTATAAGAAAACGGCGGACCTTTTGTATATATTAGGTTCAACTCATTTACAAGTATTAAGGAGCCTTGTTCATTATTCTAGTGCATTAGACACAACTTACTTGAACTAATTTAGATTAGCTTCTAGCTTCCTAAGGAAAATTGCTTCCAGTACTTACATTTCTTCTCCGTTCCTATAATTTGAATGCACACCCGTACGTGTTTTTGCAGATGCTGGCCATGTAACGTTTTAATTTGTTTTATTCCTTGTATTTTGCTAATACCCCGTAGAGACCTGTTAATTTCTACCATCATAAGTCAGTTCTTGACATTAATTCATTATTCTATGCAATTAAATTGAAATGCTTACAAATCTCTGTAATTGAATCTCTATCTGATCGGATTAGTTCATAAATCCCAATAATCCACTTTGGTTTATCAGGAAGGAATTCAATGTTACGCACTATAGGCAATGTTGCTCCTCTCTGGGGTATCGTGAGTTTTGTGTGAAGGGATGTTCTTCCATAATAATATTGAGACATGTTAGACATGGAATGGCATCAGACACATATTTACATGATATGTAAAGGAGAATGAGTTTATAAGTATTGCATAAAAAGTGAAATAATAATATAATCCAATATAAAAACTTCTATAGAAGACTGGTTCAGATGACTCTGATGGAAAAATCATTAATGCAGCCACAAACCACACTATGTACATATGCATTACGTTTATGTGCCATAAACTGTTCAAAGACCGAAAGACGAGAGTGTCAATTTGTCTAACGATAAATATAGACAGATCTCCAAATCCCATTCCTCCCCTTCAGCCTCCTTTAGCAAGTTACTGCTGGACTTAGGGAGCCACTAGATTAGGGTGCCTTTAGCGTAAACACAACAATTGGAAGTGACACTAATGCAGTCTCTACCGCTTATTCAAATTAAACCAAACAAAATCATTCAAAATCACATTGTATTCATTGTCGAAATTAAAAACTCAAAAAACATATAGCTTATCAAATTGTTATACCGAAATTAAAAATAAATCCATCCAGTAATTATGTACCTACTATCATTTATATTCAGATCTCAAAGTCCTCAAAGTGTAAGTATACCGTAGCTATAAGTTATTAATATATCTTGAAATACTATCTTCAAAATTTAACTACTTATCTTAAAAATTATTGTTGTGCAGTATATTTGGTATTGTAAATGGGATAGTATCACAGTAGGTTATTTGAATTCTCAGTCTGAATTGCTCTGGGTATTATTATTATTAAACAAAAAATATATTGCGCCATAAGGCTGGACTTACATTCCAATTTATTCAATGACCACTTATCAGAATTACTTAGTAATCATTTGGATTACTTCTGCCCAATTGTACAATATCAACCTGTTATAGCTTCTCCGATTCTCCCTTATTATCGGACATTATTCTTAAATAATATAATATATTAATGTGTATCTTAAATAAATATCGTCCCTTTGCTTTATTATAAAAGTGCACTTGCACTACTTTTAATATACTATTAAGTAAGTAAGTGGGTATATAACTGGGATATTAAGTATTATACAGTCCAAGGATTTTATTTCTGTATCATTTTACGATTATACCTTTTTAGTATTATATACCCCTTGTACATTACAAGTGCAGTTCCGATTTATTTGAATGTGACCTAAATATTTGGAATCATTCTGTTTCTTTAATGACTCTGACTCACAATTTAAGTATTTACAGAATGTGAAAATAACGATAATAACATGATATCAATAGCACAATTATTACTTACAGCACATTTACATAAGTAACTAATGGTAAGTATAATATACAGCGAGCCTAATTGTCTGTACGTATAGACACAGTAGTACTTATATTATATGAAATAATGTTCGTTGAATTTAGATTCGCTTAACAAATCATGAATGCCAATAGCCAATACATATAGAAATGATAAGAAAATCACGTTTCTTTTCAATCAATATAGTAGTAGTGGAAAAGTGGAATTATGGCAGAAGTCATAAACATAAATTGAAATTAAAGCTTAGCATGTTTACAGGCAGCTTCTGCTTTTGATTGAAATTAAGAAACTAGCAGAGCACTCTTACAATTAGTTAAAGAGGTATGAATAAATAATTAGTCAGAAACTCCATTCCTTAACTAATAAATCTACTGCACATACGTTTTGTAGTAAATTAATGTAGAATTTTACGGCAACACACACCATAATATGGAAAATGTGAATCTCTGTATAAGGAAAGGAAAATGAAGGATTGCTCGCAAGCTTCTTTAGGGGAGGCCAGCATAAATTAAAGTAAAACTCATAGAAAAATTAAGCAAGCATATTAACAATCACTAATTACCTATGCTAAACAATCTAAATAGCTATTTACCTGCAGCACCCAAAGGAATATTTCTTGCCAATGCACTTCTGTACTGCATTGGTATACATTGTTGTAAATGAAATTGATTTTCCACAAGAAAACACATAAAACTTCTGTATGTATACCAAACGAACATACAATCATCCATTTCCATATACTTATATATTAATGATTACGGAGAATATTACTCACTAAGTATATATGCCATTACTCTAATGTAGAAATAAGCAATAGAAGGAGCACACCTCCAAGGCAAAATGTATTTGTATATCTCTATAATATTTCATGATTGCTTCTGGTTTAAAATGCATTTGCTCAAACAAGGGACGTTGTAATGAGTAGTTGCGGGGAAAACAAATGCGGGGGCAGTTTGTTTTGATGGAGATAGTAAAAGTGGTTAAGTTGAGGCTTGGATTTTGAGATGCGACCCCCCATATAGAGAAAATCGAACATCAAATGCGTAGTGCGTAATGACCCAAGTGGAAAATGTGGCACCGATGAAGATTAATGGCAGAAAATGACGACAATCGCTTTCGGGGTCGCCGCATCATCACAACCCCATAACGACCAGATACACTTAACATCGACTTTTAGACTGCCACTTGGCTCTATCACTAATACTACAACTTACTTCTACCACTACTGCAATTTTACGAGTTCCTATATTTAGTATACAGGAGATTTTATACTGTGTGTGCTTTAATACTACTCGTGCTCTTCCTAATAGTATTGCCATTGCTGCATGTGCAATGCTTCTTTGCGTCTCATTCTCATCTCTTGACTTGGATGGAATGAACCTGCATCCACTCGACAATCCATTGCCACTCTTCCACACTCCAACTCCGCAAAGCTCCCCGCTTGACAGTTTTGTCAATGCATAGTGCATTGTATGCCTTGCCGAGAGTGGGATGTGAAATTTTTTTCTTCTTTCTGGTACGGAAATAGTGCACTAATTTACTACGGGGACTCACAACTATTCATTACATTACAAATGGCATTTCCATATTACTTTTATCTTCTTCTGTATTTATATCAGTTCTCTGCAGTCATATGCATTTAAGTACTTTACCATTTTGTATTTCCTTGTGCTTATATGCCTATACACACTTTGTACTGTTGTTAATAGTGGAATGGAAATAAGCGTATTATTACTTACCACTTCACTTACCTATTTAGCATTCCTACACACTTCACTTACAAGAAGTTAGATTACTATACAGTTAAAGAATTACTTAATAATAACGCTAGAATATTTAACTTTGCACTGTGAATGTACACAGGACTACCTGTAGCATAGAAAAGATTGGATGTATGATAATTTAGAAACTTCACGAATTGCCAACGACTGAAACAAGTCTCCTGCTTAAAGTCTATATCTAGAGCTGACTAATACTTAAAGAGAGGTTTGTCCTGTTCTTAGTTTTGTGTACGTTGCGTTTAGTTAGGATGATGTGCTTACTTATTTGCTTATTGCTACTCGATGGTGTTGCTTGTTGTTATTTACTGGTGAATAGTCGGATAGGAAGTTTAATCAACTCTGCCGATTGAATTTAAAGAGGAGAGAGAGAGAGAGCTTACACACAGAGAGTTTTTACAGCTTCGTCTCAGTTCATTCATTCATATCTTTGTGTGTGCATTGATATTGGCAAGAGTAATTCCTTTAAAGTAGGAGAATAGTATACAGAGACGGTGAATTTTCCCAGCTTCAGATTTAAGTAGTAGTATTAAGTTTAAGTGAATAATCTTATTATACGGGTAGATGGATGGAAAGATCACCTACTAGGAGTAAAGAACAACGTAGTATATCTGTCTGTTTGAGTTGTGTAGGCAGTGTAGTACATGGTGATGTGGATATGGCAAAGCAAAGCGAGGGGTGGAAAAGAAGGTTGGCCACAATGAATTTCCAGCTGCGAAACCAGTACGTGTCTGCGTATCCACTTTCTTTGAAGTGGATTGCACATTTAACTTACTCACTTGATGAGATGAGAGACTTCCCGATATAATTTATTGGCATTATTTCAAACTTGTTATGCACACAATGTACTTCTAATGTGTACATTCTTATGCTTTATGGTCGTAATGAATCGCACGTCCGACAAACACCACAGAGTAAAAACTCAAGCTTAAACCATGGCCAAGCATACAATACTGTTTATTAAATTCAATGTTATCGCTTTCGTGTCTATGCAGTCAAAAATTCTTGATATGAACAATAAAAATTGAAAATGGCATGTCTTTTTGATCAGCTTATTTAAATGTACTACTATCTACTTTGCATAACATTGTGCTCACTTTGTTTACTACTTACCTTGATTCAAATTATTGAAATCAAAATTATTTCGCTTTTATTACTTGCACCAATTAAACAGATGAATTATGGAAACAATCATTGCATTACATTACAATACAATAATTTTTGAAAGTGAACAGGTAATCAAATTTTGTTTAATGTGCAATTAAATTTTTGTACTGTCGTATTGTAATGTTCAAGTACATAATCGCATTGCAAACGAAATGAAACAGTAAATGACTATTTACGATGTTGACTTCTTTATTTTTCGTGAATCGAAATCTTCAGTGATGTTAGTTTGTCTTTTTTACATGAATGTGTGTCTTATTACAGCATGTAATGATAATGACTGTTGAAGTCTACAGCATCACAACTTTTCGCACGACTCAGCCGTCAGAAGCAATGTAAAAGTTCATAAATAAGGTGTAAAAACTACCTTTGAGATTCACATGCGTACAGAGCTGCATGTAAATGTGTACACAGGAAAGTTACACACTCTGCTGAGTCTACGGCATTGCAATATTTGTATGTGATGATGAGGAAGGGGATGCCAACCTAATTTATTACGAGAGTAAGTGTATAAAGTAATAGTATCCGAATTGCATGAAACATGTCTACAGCAGATTTAAGTTTACATGTTTTGATATTTTGCACGTAATAATAATTGAAAATTTTAGTTTTGGTCTGCTCATAAAGTACACTATCACAACTAATCACATATTGCTGGTAAAACAAATACATAATTTACCGTAGTGAACATTCTCCCATGTGTATTTTCCTTGAATTGGGAAAAAAGTAATCTATTGACTTATTTACATGAGTATTGACTCCACGAACTAATTTATTGTGCTTGCACAAACTAAAATACCGAGTAGAAAGGCTTATATACTGACTGTGTAGTTCGAATTTAATTTAAAACTACACGAATTTCTCTCCATTGACTGCATTATACCAGTAACTAACTATTGGAAAATGAATTGAGCCAGAAGAATAATAACGTGTGTACAAACATCAGCATATTATATTGTGTAGACACATTATCATGAAAATTACTTGCAGGTTGGGTTATGTTATGAGTTTTGACCTAACGAGAAAAAAGACAAGTCAGCAAAAGAAAGATTGCGTTATGTTATCAACTGTTTGTAATGAATCAATGAAACATGACCATTTCCTATGAAAGAAGGGTTGATATTGAGGTACGGTATCGATGAGGACCTCTTTTCAGAAAATTAGACTTTTAAATAACACTCACTTTACAATACAGCAAGCACATAGAGAGTATCTGTTGTGGAGATTTATTGTTTATTACTCTGTCGAAAATCAATAAATTCGCAATGCTAACAAAATGTGAGCTAATACGATTCGTGACATATTTTCATGAGCTTAAAAAATTCAACTTTCACATACTAAAGCAATTTTTTCATGAATAATGGGCCATGTCAATATAAATAATAGGTAAACACAAAAGTCTACTTGAACCAATCTATCTACTGTTTACCCATCAAAAAGACGCAAGCGACACAGAAGCTTTTACGGTCTCGGGTAGCCCATAAGTGTTCTTTAACTCACAAAGTTGGAAATTGCTCCTGAGCTTTGACAGAGAGAAATGGTAATAAAGACAGTGACAATATGACGAGTATAGTAATGACGGTGGGGAAAACTCACATGAAGTATTTGTATTTCGTTCCGCACAGTTCCTTCCAAAAGAACATCAAGAGACAATCGCCCTACTCGTTGTAACTCTATTGTCAGCATCCTCTCGTCAATTCACCTCTCCATGCTCATCTTTACTAACTCTCTGTGTCTCCGTCTGTGTGAGTATTCAAAACACAATGTGTATACACACAATAATACCAACTTGTATTCCTTTTATGTACAAACAGACAGTATATCGTTTCATTGTCAGCTTCAATCGGTTCAGATTGCATGTAACGCTATATAAAGACTCTCCGTTGACATCGGCTTGTACTAGTCTTGTTACATATTATATGTGGAGACAAAAGTAACACAAACCTCCATATACAGTAGGTATACTCATACACTAGGTATTGCAGTGTGCATCTATGAAAATGACGGTAATGGTGACCGAATCTGTTATCGTGTCTCATTTCATCTTTCAGAACGTAGTAGTAGCGCTAAGTCACTAGTTAAACTTGCTTTGTATTGTTTCTTTCTTGTGTCCCTTTAATAATGTACGTCCTGTGTGTGAGGTCGAAATTCACCATGCAGTTCAGTACTCACAGTTCGATCATATTAATGCTAGTTGTTGTGTCATGATCAAAGCTTACTCATACTACGAGCTATCTCATAAATAAGAGTCAGCAGCAAAGGGTAAAAGCAAAAGTTCATCTTAACAAGTCTACAGTAAACTATGGTAGAATTAATACAGCTACTCGACTTATTGGACTTGGTATATCTGTAGGTATACACACAGTGCACACGTACACAACACAACAAAGCATGACACAATAGAGGTACGATACGAAACAGAGATCAGTGTGGGTTTTGTGTGTGTGTATTATGTATATATGCAGAAGGAAGAGTACACAAGAGGACAGTCATTGAGAGAATCAAAGAAGAATAGGGGTAAATTCATATAAATTCAGTGGAGCAACCTTTGATGACAAATTTGTATCCGGGAGAGTTGAGCCGTCCAAAGAGACCGAAGCGAGCCGAAAAGCACTGACTCGGAAATTACATGCGCACCCTTTACATTCAATATCGTCTTTCTCTCGGCTCCTACGTTTCGCTTTATATAAACTAAGGAAGTCAAGTCAACCCGCTACTGCTCCTGAAACCACTATTTTAGTTTAGAGCAGCAGTAGCTCCTACTTCGCTTGCCTTTTCTTTTCCACTGAATTCCAAGTTCACATAGCATCTCCGCATTATTTCCAAAACTCATACCCTCAAATGAAGCCAAAAACGAAACCAAGGAAGCATAAGAAGGGGACTAATGTAACATAACAATTGATGTGATGTGAAGTCGCTGCATAAGCGAAGCGACCAAGAAAAGCACATCTCATCTTCCAAAGACATTCTTTTTTAATAGAAATTCAAGAATGACACTCTTCTCTTCCGCTTTCAAATATTTTTATCACAGTCATTTTTACAATAACGTAACTATAGGTTAATGTGTGCCCTGTTAGACTATTAAGATGTTAAGGAAGTTCCAAATAATTAAGTCATCAAGAAACAATTTATACTAGGTAATTGTACTTGGTGATTGCTCCTACCACTTTATCTTCATAATGACTAATAATAATGACATAAAATATTCCCTTAAATATATGAAGAATGTATTTTAGACACCAAAAGCATCACAGAAATCCTTATAGTAATGATCCGAATAAGTTATACGATACAAAGTAAAGTATCTATTTGCAGAATGATTCTATGAGACAATTCTTTTCATTTCTGCATGTCTGAAAGGCGATCTTTGTTATAGACGCGCTGGGAGCTTCACAAAGCAGTTCTTGTTTTTGTGACACTGACTAAATAGTTCTTCTTCACTTTCGACCTCTAAAACCATAACATAGACAACACGAACTAACTTATTGCATGTCCCCAATATAGAAAAAATACTGACTATATAATTCTCACTCAAAATTCTAAGTACGCTAGCTTACATGTATAGCATATCTTATATGCGTTTATTTTTACAATATAGATTTATAGATACATCGTCGAATACTATGTAATAATATGATCTACCTTAAGTGAAGAGAGCTTGGTGAAGCATTCAATTGTATAATTACCGCATTTAGTCGTCTCGTGAATGCAACACACATGCAGTGAGAAAATCACAAGAATAAGAATTGTGTTTTACAGAAGCTTGACAACTTATAAGGCACTCATGTCCTTTCTTCGGGTAATTTTTTCAACATAAATCTAGTCATTCGTCAGGCCATAAATCAATATAATAATTAGCATGTGTAGATTATTTTCCGTGCCTGAAATAGTATGTGTCTCTAAAGCTCTATTAGTCTTAATTCTTGAATGTGGAAAGACTGTCTCTTTCATCTTTCTTTAAAACTCAGACTAACTTAATGAAAATTATGTAGATGAATTCTAACTGAAATCTTAGCTAGCTACGTTGATTGGTTACCAAGTTGAAACTCTGCAGCAACTTTACAACAATTGATTACTAGACGTAAGGGGTTTATGCTCAGAGATACTACTATGAAACATTTTGACGTGACTGGAATGAAAAAAGGTTTTCAGGGAAAGAGAAAAACTTTTCAGGACAAAATCCACAGTAAATTTTCGCTACATTAACCACATCGTTTGATTTATCAAAGTTATTCAATTCCAAATCGATAAGTCAAAAGATATGCCATCATCATTCTAAATAAAAGTTTTAACAAAAAAAGAACTTACTACTACCGCACACACATTTTATCAACCGAGTCTCGTGTCGTGCCGCCGCTGCTGCGTTAAAACCGTTATATCCATTTGACAAAATGGAACGCGTATCTTTTTATCTGTGTGTATTAGCATCATCTAATTCTATTATTATGGATCAAATACATTCTCCAACTGATATACCGCTACAAGTAACGCAAAGGGAATAAAAACTGTCTTTCGAGACTATAATATTATAACGCACAACTTTCTATAGTACACATGGGCAAGATGAGTATTCAAGCCCTGACATTGTATTTTGGGATGTCCCATCAGGTAATAAAATATGACATATGGCTCTTGTAACGTAACCGTTGTCGTCTCGCTGCACTACGACTGTATTGTGCACAGAAGCTCTATCTTCCCTGAGAGAGGGGACACCAAACCAAATCCTTTTCTCAATGAAGCAAAATATACGAGATACGACACAGTGTGAACTGTGCAAGTCGAAGTCATAAGTAACTATAACATAGCTAAAGTCACTCTGTACAAATTCCAGCCTCCTCATTCTGTCAGCTCACAAAGTAACTCGATATAATAACGGGCTGTATAGATACAATGATGTCTTGTTGTATATTACCTATTTAGTATTATCCAACCTAAAGGTAGGTATACTATATAGCAAATAGTATATTATCATATCCCTATAGTAAATGTAGACTCCGAAAATATGTGTAGTAGTATACACATACGCAAAAACACATTAGTATGAAAGGTAATAATATATATTTCAGATACAGAACATAAGCTAAGAATAACCTGCCCACAATTCACAATGATTTCTCGCCGACGACGACGAAGACCACTCTGTATTTGTTATGTATTTGATTTACACATGGACAATGAATGTGCTGTAGTACAATGTTCTTACCACAACTACCCTTAACTCATCTACACACAAAACCGAGTCCTTTTACTAAAGAGACTATCATTTTTCTAATGTACATACTACATACAATATATACCTCTCTCTCTCCCTGCCTTATGTTGTCGATTTGTTTACAAGCTTTTCCACCATCTTCACACACAGCTTCATATTATTCGATTCTTCTCGCTCAATGGTCATGTCCACATTTATTTTATTACTTACATGCTACTTACCACAATACACGTGTACAATTCCATAATGGGATACGCTCATACTTACATACGAGTTTTCAAGAGGATGAGCAAGCAGCGTACTGAAGTGTCTTCTGGATTATTGCCTACTACACTTAACTTACACGCTATACTGTGATTATACTAATACTACGTAACTATTACGTACGCTTGCTTGGTTTCTGTCTGTCTGCTTAACATACGTGAAGCTATGGACTACTAAAGGCAGCAATAAATGACCAAACGACCAAAGGCCAATACAAAATGTGTTTACAGAATGAGAAGATTACAAGTCAGTTTTATAAATAGGAGTGTTCTCTTCTCTTTTTTTCACTCGGACACTCCATTATTCAATTTATCTTGTGGCTATTTATGTATTCATCATTTTCAAATGAATTCATTCAAGCGTAATATTTGTTTAGTTGTTGGATGCTACAATGCTACTACAAAAGCATTCAGAAATGTACAAATGGATTCACACAAATGTTATACACCTACGTGAAAGCCTTGAAATTGTCACACACACACATAAGCATTTATGAATTGAAATGATTTTTAAGGTTGCTGGACTATGTCATCAGTTCAACTGGTGAGTTTCATTGTTACCCTGGTTCATTTGTCTACTTACACAGGTATGTGTAACATTAATGGTACTATTAGCAATATTATGAAAGAATAGTACAGTGAAGATTTTTTGTCCATGAGGGCGTCCACCGATCAAACTTATTTCTACATGACCCATGTACTTATAATACATTCAAGTTTTTAGAATAGAATCGAATAAATGTGTGCCACATTACTACAAAGTAGCTTTTATCTGTTATACTCGTAATAATAACAACCTAGTTTGGTAAAAGTCGGTTTTTTGGGAAGAAAAGTTGCTGGTGCAGTTGCAACAGTACATATGTAGTGATAGGTATATAATACATTAATAAGGTTACACACATAGTAGTGTAGTAGCACTGCAGGATTTGGGTTGCACCCTCAAAATTATTCTTCTGAATTGAATCAGAGGCAGACAACAACACACACAAATAAAATATACGGAGAATTGAAATCGTCTGGTTGAGCTTTGCTCTCAATTGAATTCACTAACAATGACGATTGTAAATACACAAAAAGTACACATATAAATAAAAGTGATGTGTGGAAATAGATGAGATGTTTCGAAATAGGAAGCATTATTGTAGCTCACGAGTTGCTACAAAGACCCGAATGTAAAATGCTATGATGAGTACAATGAAATAACTACCTCTCTCCTAGAATATTCTATTATGGTGAATTAGAATTACGAGAATGCACATGCAGTTACGTAGTACTTATATTTTATACACCCAGCACAGCCCTGCCACTATACTAAACTACTACCAATACTACTAAATGCAAAGGCATGGTGATTTTCGGTGGCTCTGTGTGTGGCTTTGATTTACTTATTTATGTCCATTAGTTCTGATGTAACCCTTGTATCACATTACGTTTGATTAAATTGGAAGCAATTGCTCTTTCACTGGGATTTAGTAGAAGAGACTCCATAATATTTAGATTTATATGTACATATAACCAAGATATACAAGTATAGTGTACGTCTGAACGTATATTATGCCACAACAGAATAAAAAATCACTGTAGAATGAAATTAGGATGCTACCGACGGTGGGGTCCATGAAGATACACGGTTATAATAATGGTGGACGACTTTACAAGACCGTCTATTACGATTACCAGAGTTAAAAGAGCGACCAAGGAACACTATTGCATTTATATGATTACTTGTTAAAATCTAGAATTGTAATTGCGAGTTACCTGACGTTAGTAGAGATAAAAGCTAGAAGTTTTTAGTCTTTGCAGCCGTAGAAGTGTAGAATGTAGATGTATTACCATGCCTTCTTTCTTTCTCATCTCGGCCATGAGTCGCAAACAGTTTTGTCTTGGGTAATAATGTAGGTGATGGAGCCGTAGCCTATGACATGAAATACCATAGCATGCCATAACCATAACGTGCTAGCAAAGGTAATAATAACAATTATGTTTATTATGGTCATATGAAAGCAAGCATTCGGAAGACCACACACTGAAATAAATGTTTTCACTTTTCAGTAAAACTCCTTTGTTACTCAGGTCTTACTACACCAAACGTTTTCATTTAGATTCAGGAAGGTAAAATTTTTAACTTCAATTAAATTCTAACCATAGCTTCTGTGAAACCTGTAACGAAATGCTATCTTTTGTTACTATGCACAAAATGAGGAAGAATTGCACCGTGTAAATGCAGTTCACAAGGTTCGGTTGTATAAATATACAGCAATTACAGATCGGCTTCTATAATTTCATGGTGCATACTTGTAACAAAGTTTAATTATGAATAAATTAAAAATATTCATGCCTACTTAAGGATGCAAATTATGATACATTACCTCTTACACAGTTTGAAATATTAAGCCTTAGTTATTTTAAGTTTTTTAACTTGTTTGTAAAACTGTAAAATCATATACCCACAGTGAAATATTTGAGGTGCACTTAGGTGGGTTGGTATGAAACAGAATACACAGCCATAGGTATCATTACTACTAGTATCAAACATCCAAATCATCTGAAGCATAATCTTTATAGCAGAAACTGAACTCAGATGAAGTTGGCAACAGAACTCTGACTCATGCAACAAGGATAAGATAACAGAGTTTATAAGTTAAGCATCTGCTTATCTTTAATTTTCAACCTATCTATATTACTGTAGATCAGATAGTTATAATACCTATAGTAATTACAGGCTGAGGAATAAATTATGCTTAAGGAAGCACAACATCTTGAAACACTTTGCATACTAAACAATTGAAATTCCGTAAAATGCTTTTTGACAAAAAAGTTTCAGATGGGTGATGTATGTAAATACTCACGCTGTACATATACGAAAGGCTGTACAATACTGTATACTGCATAAGGATATTGTTACTGTGTTAGCTGTAAAGTTTAAAGTGTAGAGAAGAGTTCCCCCAATGCTAAACGCGGACGATGCCAAAGTCGGAGAACTTCTGTAAAACGACACACAAGAGAAAAATGTGCAACTCGTCGAGTCTGGGACCCTAAAGTGAGAAGATGAGAAGTGCATGGGTAACTTGAGTATGACATCTAAATTTTCCAGGACTGTTGGCTTAATTAAAGGGTAATTTGTCACTTAGAAACAAAAATTGAGCAAAAAATCATCAAGAAATTAACGAAAAGAGCTAAGCACAACATAAATGCAAAGTAAAAGAGTAGTCTGTGTGAGACTCACTTCGTCCGACAGTATTATGGAAACTGAAAGCTTAGGGAGTAGAATTTTAAAATGAACTTCCGTTAACAATACTACGCAATTATTTGAAAATACACTCAGAAGACACAGAGACAGGATATGCATTTATCGTCAACAATAAATCTGAATTGATATCATTATTAGTATTATTAATTTAATTTTTGTGCTTTTTAATATTTACCAAATGACACGAATTTTACGGATACAAGAAATCTGAATTGATGGTATTAATTCAATTTTTGTGCTTTTTAACATTTACCATATGACACAAAATTCATTAGAAATAAGATATCTGAATTGATGTTATTAATTTAATTTTAGTTCTTTTTAATATTTACCATAATATGACACCAAATTTATTAGTTATAAAAAATCTGTATTGATGATATTAATTTAATTTTTGTGCTTTTTAATATTTACCATGTGACACGAAATTCATAGAAATTAGAAAAAATGTTTGCTTGAGGCACTTATCTTAACTTATCTACACTTACTAAGGTAATTGTACTAATTAAAAATTATTTTTAATCCAATATCCCTTAAAAGAATGTTACAAAGATGCTTTTTCGCATCTGTTTTTTTATGCACCAAATTAGCTGTGGGTAACTTGTTAGATTTAACAAAAACAGTTAGAACAGCCAGCAAATATTTCTTGTTGTTGAACATAAAGATTAAATTCTCAAGTACTATACTTATGTTATTTATAATAGTACTACACAGTACCTACTTTTAATGTGTCTCATCCCAAAACGAGCTCATACTGGGTTTTCGCTTACATCATAATATACCTAACTAAGCATCTATCTGATCCTGGTGTGGTATTAGTATGTATACCCATTTTGCATTATTATGTAGCTTTGTTGTCTAATCTATGAATGGTGAACTCTAATACAGAGTACAAAACTTTTATATGAATTTGAACATTAATAACAATAATAATAGGCAAATAATAGTATTCTCTGGGAAAGGAAATTAAGAACAACATTATAACTGACTATGACCCCATAATTCTACACTTATTCAGAAAACTATACTGGTTTCAAGTGTAATCGAGGAGCACAACAATGTGAATCATTTGAAAACTTTCAAAATCCCTGTAATTCCAAACGCTGTACCGATAGGTACGTTTAAAAGCTGAGTGTTGCGAACGGGGACTGTGAGATGAGTTTCGGAAGCCGTCATTCATTTCCTCACTCTATTAAATATAGTTCAAACTGAAAATCAAACAAAATTATAAATTCATAATAAAATCATGCAGAGCAACAATAGGAGCTAAACTGCTACCTTCGACTGTGTAGTTATGTATTTATTTACAGGTACTTGGAGGGATGTGCATATAAAGGAAGTTAAGTATAGCCCTTCACAACTATGTATTATTTAACGTTGAAGCGCACTATTATTTCGTGTGTTGTATAGAAACACACAGAAACGTTGCAAAAGCCGATGAAAGGCATTAAAAGAAATGAAAGAGTTAAAATGACCGTTTTATTACTTAGTGTGTGAAATATGTGATTTTAAAATTGTTTCCTTATTCTGTAATGTTATTGTCAGTAGAACGCATTATAGTTTGCTTTGAAATTTTCTTGTATAGTATGCTTGTACTTACTATTTTATTTATTTGTGTGTGAGTGCTAGCTGCACTATGACAGACGTTGCAACTCAAGAGTTGAACGATAATTTTTATCTCAGGGAGACCGTAGATAATCAAAGGCTTTCAATTCACTGATTGTGAGTTACATACAGAGAACGTACAGAAAGCCATGTATGTCGTTTGAAAAAGTAAATTGTATGCAAAAATCCGTTGAACCATTACATGTCAAAGAAAAAGAATAAGTAAAGTAAAATATAGGATTCCAGAATCTCAAAGGGTTTGCTAGAAGTTGGCTGAAAGGGTTGCAAAGAGCACCCAACAATTATTGATCAATTCACCGGAAGTTGGACGCAGAGCGAGAGAAAAGATTGAGAGGGATGCAAAAGAATGAATTACATTTCCTTACCTTACACAATACAATCGCCTTCTGCGGGCGAGTATTCTTAGCTGTAAGTAAAGGCAAAGAAAACAGTAGGCCACGCATTAGCACTACTGGGAGCGGGATGAAAGAAGGAGCAAGTCTAAAATTACACATGTAAAAGCTGTGTGAGCAGAGATTTGAGTAACCGTTAGGATACGCCATACAGAAGAGGATTTATCAAAGAGTGACCTACAGTCGTCAAAAGTTGATCAACACAAGACATTGCATTATATTTATATCTGTACTATAAAAGGTTATTTCACTTCGATTATGTGCCTGATGGATGCAATGATGATTCTTTTGCAGATGTGATGTGAGTTTTTTCCTGTAATTATACGGACAAAAGCATAGCTCGAGCCTAAATCTCAAATGAGAAACGTATCATATCGTTGTACTACAGCTAATAGTATTGAATGCAGCATGCAGTTCCAGTAATTGTTTTCCAGTAGTCAAAAAGACCAGAGAGATCAAAATATCTTTGTATGAACGTGTGATATTGTGATGTTGTTTAAACTCCCCTGTTGCTCTAATTATTCTCAATTGAAACCTCTGCTGAACTTTTCGACTCTGGCCAATTCAACTACTGTAAAACGTATTTAACCTCTATTTTGCATTGGATTTAATTTATAACTGAAGCTACATATGCCACAATATATATTTCTACGTTTACTTACAGATGACACGTACACATAATGAATATAAAGGACATAGCCTATTCTCACTCTCTGGGGTGTACTGTATGTATTCACTGAAACAGATACGCCCCGATTCGGAACAGGAGAATTGAGATGAGAATTTTTTAGCAAAAACGATCTGCCCCTTGTATGGGTTTATTGGTGTAACCTATATTTACTCTTGAGCACACGCAATCCTTTCAACAAAAGGGTTAAATTTTTCATCACAAGGTAAAGACTCATGCCGTTATGTCGCACCATTTACATTCAATTGAGACTCCATTGTCTCCTATCCTTTTTCTGCTCAATCTCTGTGTGTGTGCCTCTGTTGTTGGTTGAACTTAGCAATACAGCTATGTCGTTGTTGTAGTTCACGTAAATGAATTCATCTTCTGATCTTATTGCCTCTATTCAAAAATCATCTTTCTTTCATGTATATAGTGAACTAAACAGAGAGACAAACTGTTTTCTACTGAGAATCTACTTCCTATGGAGTTTATTTACTCATGAACACGTGTTAACAGATCTGAAGTTTACCGAATTAGATTTGCTCACAGATTGTGGATCTAACACTATATAGGCACTACATTGACAACTATATATACCTTATATAAACTTTATCAATCTTCTTTGCAACCTTTAGTAGCAAAGGTGCCACTTTTCTATAAGTCGGCATAATGATGTTGGTTAAATTATATTCTATGATGCTAAGTAAGACTGTGTAATGAAAACAGTATTCCTATATGCCTTTTCAGTCACAGCTTCTCTCGTGCCCGTTCCATCCCATCTATCAGGCTGCTGACATAAATCTACGTAGCTAACACATAATAGTAAGCATTATGTTAAACAAAGTCCATAGCAATGTACAAACACTGCTGTGTTTTGTCGTAATACCAAATATTCTTGTAGAGGTACTAATGCAGAACGTAAATATCAATACCTTTCTTAGTACTACTCTTGATGCGTGTCATTGTGTGATGTTCTGAATGTAAGACGGTAGTATAGAGTCTTGGATACAATTGCATGTACAACAAATGCCCGCCTAAGCATTATTACTTCAGCATATGTACAAAACTCTAAGAAACTTTTTCTAATATACACATCAAGGTTTTATACTTCATACAAGAAATATATGGACCTTCTTAAGTTATATGACATACGAGTGTTATGCATGTAAGTTTGGCCTAACGGAGATGATGTGAACAGGAAAGGATTAAACAGCATGGGGTCGCACACTCAACGATTTGTACGAACATACGATCTGTTATGATTGTAAATGTGTTTTCCTTTATGCCTGTCTGATGTGATGCTGTTACACAATACGTACTTTAATAAATCCGATAAAGCTCTATAGTAAGTAGAGATAAGTAGATTGGGATCATCATCTCTAAAGATATCCTGTATGATAAAGAAAGAAACCCACTTTATAAAGCAAAGCATCCTTATGCGTTTTATTATGGAGTCCTCTGGTTGCATGTTGAATTGTAGTATTTTAGTAATAGAGAAGTATTACATAAAACTTTCATCTTGAATTCTACGTAGTAGTAGTAATACACGATTTGATTGTCATGTGGGATAGAATTTTTCGCAAGTATTTGTTGTACTCCACCCTGACAGAGACATGAATAGTAGAAACACGCACTAATGAAACGGTTCGTTGAATGTGTGATGTACAATCGAAAACATTTTCACCATTGCACTTGAAATAGCCCACGTAAAATTTTGAACCCTCTAAGAAAACGTCAAAAAAGTATGATACGTAGCTATTATCTCGCGAAAAAATAAAATCTTTCTTTCAATCTCACTCACTACACATCCTTGATATTCACTTGAACATCTGAACATCTTAAAAAATATTGCAAAAACTACATCGCGAATTTTTAACCCATATGAATACCACAAATTGATATTGTACGGTTGAATGGCAAATATCTATACACTTATACCTATACGTACATTTATTTATGTGCCGATTGTATATAAACGAATAGAAAAAGGGAAACTGAATTCTGAGTAAACCTTAGCTTTTCACTCCTAATCCTTTCTAATTAATGCATCGTATTATAAGTATCAATTTTTTGCAAAGCCCCCCTATGGCTTTTAATAATACGTTGCTCTGAATAATTCAATATAATTCTTTGCTAATGTTATAGTTTTATAGAGAATGCCTGCTATAAAATGTCAATCAAATCTCCCAGCAAGGTGATAATCACTGCCTTAGTTTTGCCCAACTACATAGAAGTGTTGCAGCCACAATCATTGCTCCTATTGAAACTAACAAGCTTTTAATTATTGGTTTCAATGTTTACATAATATGAGATGTATATCGACCGACTGCAAGATAAAGTGTGATTGGCAAATAGTAAAACAAGTGGAATGATTCATTGATGAAAAATTGCGATCCCTAGAACGTCAAAGAATAAACTCGCACATAATGGACCGATGAATTTTCAGTACTGAATTACTACATGTCTCAGCAGAGTTACTAGGAACTATTACAAGAATCCCAGTCTACCCCAGACAAAACCGTTCCGGAAACCGATCGACACTCGCACAACGTTTCAGCATTCGTTCGCACGGCACGCTACCATCATACCATCATACCACCCTAAAACCCTCACAACTTACTACTGCAACAACTCCTGAACTCACTTACCTACTTCAAGTCTGAATCCAAACGGTTTGTCTGGCACCGTCTGTCTTTCTAATACCCAGCGATTACTATTCGCAAGCAAAACTCCACTTGTGTGTACACGAGAACAAAAGAAAATTGCCTACAATTGTAGAATTACTACACGTTGCAGTTCTAATAATCTTATAAGGAAAGGCAAGACGACAAGCATTTTACTACAACTGGAGTGATTCACTTTATTTTACGCAGACTAAAAGGTTATAACCTTAAGAGTTCGCAATCTTAAACTCTTATACAGATCAAAACAAATCGTTTTTATACAAGTTACTCTTTCGTATTACTGTTTTGCCATTAGAGACGAGTAGAAATATAAAGAAAGAAGATGAAAGGATACTTTTATGCAATTAATACTTTGGTTTAGCAGCAGAGACTGCAGATTGCATATATGTACGCAATGCTTTGGGTGTCTAGTCTATTGAAGTAATGAAGACGGTGATATTATGTAGTTAGTAGTTAAATAAAGAGCCCATAACCAATGGTTTCACTTAAGCTTCGGCACCCTCAAATCCATAAAATACAAACAGCAATATATCCTCGGCTGAAGATTAAAAGCGCACACAGTCAAGTCAGAGGGAGACAGAACTAAACAAAGCAACAAATCGTTAAAAGGGCTTGTACGTAAATCAAAATTAAGATTGTGCCGGAAAATTTGGTGGCCTAAACGGGCGTCATGCAGTGGAGACGAAAGTCTGTAGCCATATCGGTGTATGATCTCTACTCTGCTATTACTACATGAATTCGGCTTTTTCAATGACTATGCGTTGCAGCATTCAAATATTAAGAGTAGGTACAAACAGTAAGTGATGCCTTTAAAATATATAGGTGCTGTAACACTTTATATTGTACTTACATTACAGTTCTCACTCTAGCAAATATTTACTAGTTTGTGCTTGTTTAAAGAAATCCAAGGTACTTCCTTTAGGGTTATGTAGGTATGCATGCATAAACTATATTATTATTTTTCTGTGATAATTTACACTTATTAGTATTCATTGCAGTTACATGTTTTTACTATCAGAATGAACTTACATAGGTAAGAAATATTTTCATTTGTACATAAAAATATTTACAGTTAACAACACATATCAATAGTAATAATTAGGTACTACTGCATCGATGTGTAAACTATGTGGTTTCAATGAAGCTAAAATGTGTTTTTTTCATTCATTGCATTTATTGTTGAACTCGATTGATTATACAGTATACATGTTGCAAAGCTACTTCTCGCTAAGTGAATTTTTAATGTAAACAAAGTTACCTACTCTTTGTATACATGCACTTTAGCCAACCTAATAATTTAATCCTCATGGAGCATACAACCCTTATATTTTATGTGTGTACTAAAATTAGTACATGTGACCTAATAATACAAGCCAGAACGCATTAACAGAGAGTCCTTTATGTTAATGCACAATGTTGACAAAGTGGAAAGGAAGTCAATAGGAAAGGACCATTAATGATGGTAATGGCAACGACTGGTGGTGGTCCATAAAATTTAAAGAGGCACGTCAACTTTCGCATTTCCTACTTCATGCGTTGCGACTGTTGGAGATTCCTGAAAGCATCCGCGTAGTAATTATAAAATGAAAATTCGAATTTCTAAATACATGATAATTTATTTGTCATAAGAATTAAGAATGTATTCACATACTTGATACTGACGACATTTATTATTTCATTGCAAATCAAACTAATTTTCTTTATATTAGAAATTGTAGATGCTTCTTGTAACTTTTTCTCAACTTAAAAATACGAATGTATAATATAAGTATAAGTATAAGTAAACATTGCTCATACAGCCTGCTACTACATATTAATTGGAAAAATATTATTTGCACAAATAAATTAAATCTAGTCAAGTTTCACGTAAGTTCGTAAGTTATGGGGATTCAGTCGATTCAGTCTCACCTCAACTAATTCAAATGTAATACTTTTGCATACATCATGAATACCCACACCCACAGCCATAGATAAATACTGAATGCAATAGAACAATGTGATAGCTACTAGCTATATTCCACCGATCCATAAAATCTGCTAGCAGTTATTTGTATACAACCTTTTTAAGTAACTGGCTTGTATTTTGCATGCGTAGTTAACTGAAAACATATCTCATATTATCTGTAACTGTTACAATGATAACAAGAAAAAAAGTGTAAAAATCTTGACTGCATCGAATGCACCACAATATCCGTTCCTAACAAATAAAACAAATTCTATTTATAGTCCTTTGATCAAGTTATGTTCAGATACAGTTGGGACATGCTTCTGCTTAGCTGAAGTTTATGTATCGGTCGAGACATTTCACACTAATCTCATCCGCTATGGTTGGTTATTAATGACATAGGTTTCGGTATAACTTGTGGCGGTTCTCGAATTTGTTCCTACTTGTGTACATTACGGCAAGTGAATACCGAACACGAGTGTAACACTACACAAACGCATATTATACGTACTTAAACATAAAAGGATATGTTAATGTGGCAAAGCAATCCGAAAAATACATCTATATGCATGAATGTGACCTACACATGTATGTAATGTACCTATATAATACTTTTGTGCAGCAATGGCACATTTATATAAGTATAAAGAATAATATATACTTTCCATTCTGTATAATAGTTGTAGATTGGCAGTAGTGGTGTGGTGAGGGTACATTTCACGGATCATTAGGCACCCAAGCAGTGTTGTCGTGCTCGGAAAATGAGCCGAAAAAAGCGACGAGGGTAGCCGCAGGGATCCGACTCATCATCACCGTCGAAAATCCACATGAGAGCAGATGAGATGAAATGAATACACTGCAGAGAGAATGAATGCCACCAATAATACGCTAACCATACACTAATACACATATAAACCAGAGAGTAATCGAATACAAACCAGTGTGTTGTTGTAAAACCAAACAACATTATGCCATAAACCGAACGTACTAATGTAACATAACGTTATCATCTCTCTTGATAACTATATACGTATGAATGCAATACATAGGCACAAGGGAAATATTATTACACTAGCCCTGTGTGTAAGTACAAGCATCAGAAACTTGCTCTGCTTCATTTAAATGTTATAGCGTAACAACAACACAACACACACACAAAGAACTAAACGTATACATGATGCTTTCTAGTATAAGGAAATGTTAATAAGAACATGACAGAGATAGTGGAAATGTACAAGGCAGATAAGATGCGAACCAGATACAAAAGTGTATAATAGGTAGTATCTTTGTATAATACCATTGTGTGTAGAGAGATGATGATGATTGTATCTGTACATATTTAAGTTTAGTACGTGTAAAATATAGTGGTCCAGACCAGACTCCAGATTCCTTGTACATGTACACTTGCAGTGCAACACAACAAAGTTAACGCCAACTTAATCATGATTAGACAATTCCTAGGCTGTAAATTCTCATTATTTGAACACCAATTTGGTATAAAAATTTCTTATTTTTTCTCCTGCATGGAAAATTAAAAGTTATGACTACCACTTGATAATGTTGTAGGGTTCTACTATGTGTTTAACCATTAGCTACAAAAACAATGTACCTAGTGCTTAGATTTGAAACGTCAGAATATTTACCATGAATAGAAGAGTAGGTATATTACGTAATAGCTGAAAAGTACAGGGGAATTTTAGATTCATTGGTCACTCTACACCATTCGCTATTATGATTATGAACTACCTAGCAAGAGTGCAACTTATACTATTATAGATATTGCAATTACCAATGTACAACATACTTTTGAACATTATGTAATGTAGCTTCAATTAGAATCGCTTATTGATTACTAGATGTGGTTTGATGGACAAGATGCTTTGTTAGGGACAAACAACGGATTTATTACTCATTCTAATTAGGTTATTTGGGTGCACAACGAACACATCCAGAAGAAGAAAGAGCACAGCTGCTGAATTCACTAACTATCTCTTTATGAACAATTATATACCTTGGTCGTAGTATTTTTTACCTAACAATTTAAAGGAGAATTACTTGTTTATCTGTCAGTACACAAGTAGTGGGTTAAGAGAAAATGCTACGAAATGAATTAATGGGGAGGCAAATGCAGTGTAGTACAAACTACAATTGCAAAATGTGTAGTTGAGTGTAGGTAATATGCAATTTAGCCAGCAGTAACTCTTGACACCGATGAAAGCATACAATTTAAAATCGAATTGATATAAAAATTTGAAAAATGTGGTAATTGTCTTGATATGTAATCCTTAGAGTAAATTATCTGTGTTTTGGTGTACACACACGCCTTACGTATTTGCAGGGTTTTACTCTCCATCATCAAGCTGAGAAAATAACCGGATTGCAGCTACACAAATTGAGCTTCATTGACTATATAATGATAATTAAATCCTGGAGCAGACACAAAGTTGAGTGAAGAGTGGTATGATGTATGAAGTAGCTGCAGGTGTAAGTATTTTTAAATTCCTAGTAGAAAATTCTGAATTATTTACTGTATAGCTTCTTAACCACAGTACGTAAGTCAAGGAGCTCGTCCTCCTGTGTGGCTCCTATAGGCACTTCCAAGTCCAGCATACATTTCTATGCAAAATCTAATAATGACTCCAATGCGGTAGCTAATTTTATAAAAACGCACAATTAAATCCTCCCAGGGGCGCAGAGAAAAGGAGGAATTATCCAACCTTCCCACTGAGCAATTGCATAGTTAACGATGCATTATCTTTACTACTAACTCATTAATGAAATGGTTTTTAGAGTTACTCAACCCCTTGTCGCATTTTTTACATTTCGACTCAGTTTTTTAACCACTGCTTCTCCTCTGCTGAAGCTACGTGCTTTTAAGAACCCTAATTATTCAAGTACGTATTATGTTTTATTGTAAGTACATTACAAGTACAACTGTACAACTATTTATAAATATCTGTGTAATAATAAGTGCAAGCATTGACTTAGAAAAGTTTTTGTAACTGCTTTTATACATATTATTATTATTACTTTGTTTGTAGAATTTTAATGTGTTAAGAAATGTGGCTTTATGGGTTTATGTGGAAAGAATAAAAAGCAGACTCTTTCTAGGTTAATCATGAAGTAGGTAATAATGCAGGCATATAATATATATATTATTCTTTCTAAACACAACAATACAATGCAATGTGCATATAACGTGTATACCAGTATCTGAAATGATAAATACCGGCAAGAAAAAGATGATGGGCAGATGCAGGAGACGTTTACCGAAAAAGTATAGGAAATTAGTGAAAAACATTTCTGGAAACCTAAATAAAACGGTCGAGCACATCTCATCTCACTCGACTTATTTCAACTTTATCTCTCTTAATCTTCCTTATAATATATATTCCTCTTGTATAGAGATTCAAATATTGTGGGTTTATGTGTGCATTTGTGTATGTGAGTAATATATTACTATAATGGTATTCGTGTAGACGGTAGGGGTAGACTATATGGTTCTTTCTTGCAGTTGAGTTGAGTTGAAGTTGAGCTTGAGACTGATGACATGTGTCTTGTCTTAGTGAAGCTGGAGCCGCGCAAGCAACCTTCTTGACGGACGGATGGTTTATTCTCTCTTTCTCTTCTCTCTCTCTCGTGTGTCCTGAAGTTTTCTGTTGATGCCCAAGCATCTATAATATGCACCATTCCTTGTCTTTACTTTTCTGACGAGACTCTGATAAAAACTACCTGTCTACACCATGAGAATGAGTGCATTTCTCAAAGAATCTGATTTATGTATGTGGATGGTAATAGAACACAATTATAAATAGTGAGTCACATATATATTGCACTATTTGTCTGTGTTTACTTCGTATTGTATTCAAGACGAGGAATTAATACTATAACATCCACCGACACTTGTCTGTTATTTTTATTCGAAGAAGAACGATGATACACTTAAAGATATTACATGCTTTGGAACCTTCTTGCAAAAGAAAAGAATGAATCCTTTCTTGAATTGACGCGGCTCATCTCTTTTCTTATACAACCATACTAGACGAAGATCAGCTTGTCGGGTACATGAATCACAAACATACTTCTTTCATGTTACACTTAATATCTAATACTGGCACGCTGCCTACAAAGACACAACGATACATTTACAGTTGACATTCTACCACTTGCATTCTAAACCAATTTATAGCTGATGTATACGTAATGCATATTGTATAATATGTACTATAATTTCCCGATTAAAATATTATTTACAAAAGTGCAGAGTACAATGTTTTAGTATTATTGTACTACATTACCTTACTTTAATGTTACTTAAATTACATAATATGTAAGTAAGCTCAATTGATTCTCAATTTTACAAAGTAACTTTTTTTATTACATTTTTAAAGACAAGTCAAAGTATAAATGTGACATAGCTAAATATGTCTACTATGTAGAACTAAACTATCTGGTTAAAAATTGTTAGTTTGAAACACATCGAATCTATTAGTGAGATAATAGGTTGACTTGCATTGGGAAATGGATTTGGCGGCGCCAGTAGAGCTCCTCAAAAAATTATACATTCGTACAAATGATTTTTGAGGGACTTCTACCGCCCCTAGTTTCACGGAGGATGGTCTGGGGCTGGACGAATAACTGAAGTCACACTGCTAATGAAGTCCAACTAATCTCTCAAGATTTATTACTTCACTCAACACCCATTCACTGTATCGATGATGTGCTCTAGATATACAGATACACACGTACACTTAATAGTTATTTCATTTCCACATACATTATTCCTTATCTGTATCTTCTCACAAACTGTACATGTGAAACTTGTATATAGTAGTATAGTATATCGCATAATATACGTGTAGGACCTTCCCTATTATCTGATAAAAAACATTGAAGGAGAGTCTGAAACGAGTATACGTACAGATATTAAATAGACAGATAAATTATTGTAAAATATATTTAGGCTGCTTATCAACTCGACTCGACTTGTGCAAAAATCAAAATTAAACAGGTGCATAAAAAGGTTGGATGTGTCAAATCTTCTTTCACTGAGGAAAAATGTCGGTGGTGATCCAATTGTGTTTATAAGATATTGCCAGTGAGTGGGTCTACATAGGCAGGTATATACATTTCAACCCTTCTTATAAATTGAGTGCATGCAAATGCAACACAACGTGGCTCATCTTGAAAAATCCACATCGGGTTCATTTACATATTATGATAATTCAAATTTAACACAAAACGAACTATCGTCAGCAATTAAAATTATTTATGAGTTAATGTTTAGTACAAACGACTATGTGAGTGTTGGACTAGTAAGGTAAAACTTCTCGAGACATACGATCTAGTAAATTAAAAGTTAACTGAGTAATACATACTTAACTAATGTGTAATATCGTGCATAAAATTCATGAAGACGACGAGAAAAACTCATTTGCATACATTGTGAATTCTTGGCTGGTTTGTTGTTCTGCGAATGCATGTATCAATACGTCAACAACACTTAGAATGTCAGCTTTCCTCCGTGAAGCAATATTTTCTAGAAATTGATTTACAAGGCCAGCGGGGCAAACAGAACCGACGCGTTTCATAGTCATGCATTCTGGCTGTGTCTGTGAGTGCTGTTGTAATGGGAAGCTGCGATGCTCATAGGACATATGTTGGGATCGTATAGGTGAAGTAGTTGCAAAGGGGAATGAATGATATTGCATAAAATTCATTAATACAGTGCTGAAAAGAAGATCCACCAGTAAATCATAAGAAATATATATGAAATGCACATTCTGCATCAAAAGTCGTGAATGATTGTGAACAGCAGTGTTGGTTATGATATTGTAGAGAGGTAGGCACTAAATTGTTAAGAGAGAAATGAAATAACATGGTGAAATCAAGAAAATCATAAATCTTTGCCAAATGTGTACTAAATATAGCCACAACGGTGCCAAGATTTTTATGGTTCTCACAATGGAGACACGAGCTTGCATGATCATCAAATTCTAGTACAATGGGCAATAGAATAGTAATGCTCTTTTCTTAAGAACAAATGTGATATGTGACAGCAAATATAAAGGCAGTAAAAATACTACACTAAAGAAAAGAGTACAGGTACATAAAATGTCTACAGCTTTTTAGCTGCTAGCAGGTCTCAGTCTCACATCTCGGCGCTTTACTGTCAATGAAACTTGCATAGTGAATAGAAAGTCTCGTTGCTAATATTTAAATCTGTTTTATACTCTTGTATAGTAGACGTGCGCAAAATGAATACATAGACCGATTTAAAATTATCAAAAGTAATTTCTCCAAATTACTTATACCGCAAATATTCTAGACCTTTTCTTTCGAGGTACTATTTATTTCCCCAATCTTTTACGAATCGGTGAAAAAGAAATAAAAATAAGTAACGTTCGTTATTAAGTGATATATAGCATTTTTATACGTACAATAGTAGCTAAGCTATCAAGCTATCTCACTACATAGAAATTCCTATACAAAATTCTTGAAACAAAATACCTCCAAATACGAGCTACGAAAAGCTATTACTACCTTAAACTTTTAACTTTTGATATTCATTCACAAAGCTCGTAGAAAAGTACTTCGGTAATTAAGCTTTTTCAACTTTATCTAAACAAAAGGCGAAATTCTTTTGTGCTGACAACAGAAAAGAACACATTTAAACACAAACTTCCAATGGTAGAAGAATGGAAAAATTCTGTGAGTTTCACTCTTTTGTATGCACAAGAGAGTTAGTTTCTGTCACTTGAAACCGCAGAGACTGTGATCCAAGTGCACATATAAAACAGAAGGTTAAAATTAAAAGCAGAAAGAGTTGAGAAATAGAAAAATGTAGAATAGCCAAGAAAGTTAATTTTCAAACATTCAAAGTGATGAGGACGCGCAGGGAGCGACAGATGGAAATAAGTTGTAAAGATGAGCCGCGAAGAGTGAAGCTGTGAAAAGGAATGCAATGCGGAGATAATAGAAGTCGAGTCAAATTTTACGAGCCTCACGAGCCAGGGCCTAATTAGGTAGATCGAGAGGTCTTGAATATCACACATAGAGGAGAGGAACACTAATTAGTCATAGGACCCTCAAAACTTTTCTAGTCATTCAACCCGGGTAATACATTCAGTTCACAATATCTTCTATTTCACTAGATTGTCTCATACATATACTACTATACATTTAATACATAGTAGTAGTAAAGTATCTGTAGTGTAGTGAAATAAGAGTGTAAGTACATACACACAGCATGGTATACTCGTAAAACGTTAACTGCGTCAACTAATGTCACCCAAAAAATCTCTCCAGATTTTCTTTTGATGTCTGATGCATCAACTATTCTTTACAAGTTTCGACTTTGTAAAAAAATTGCCAGTAGGAAACGTTAGTTAAGAATCACATTTCAAGCTTCTCCATTTTTAACAATTTCATCTGCACAATCCTGTCTGCTCGAGGAATTGATATACTTTTTACTCTCACGCTCAAACATATATTTTAAAATCTACTTTCCACATTAAAGAGATAATAACGTTAAGCAAATATCAATGTTGCTAAAATATGGGTACTTTGATTACTATTTACTAGCTCGTCAATCAATTATCCATGCAAAGCTCAATTAAGATTAGGTCTGCTTCAATTAATGAACAAAGGAGATTAATTAATCAACCATCCTAGCTAAAAAATAAAATTGTATAGCTGGAGCAACATATTTTTAAAGCGCATTATTTTGTTAAATCATAATTTACTTATATTCAACCCAGATACATAAATATTATGAAAACTATGAATATTATGTAGTACATAATATGTTAATCTTGTATGATATTTTTTAAAATACCCATGAAACAATTGTATACAATGATTCGTATTTTTAATAGCGGTAGCCTGAGCTTAACTTAGTTTCATTTTACAAGTGTTGTAAATTCGGGCAATCACATCTCGTTGATGAGTTGAAGCGAAAAGAGTTGAGAAAGGACTAAGGACGACTTATGAGAAGGAAGTTAAATGCAGTTTTGTCTGAGATGAAGTGGGACGGGAAGTGAGACAGAGACAAAGGTGAGGTGAGGTAGCCCTCAAAGGGGTGGACACTGGTGTATCCCAATATGGATAACTACTGTATCAGAGGTCAAGAATACGTCGATAGGAAAGTTTTCTGACAGGAAATTTTGAAAAATTGATCTGCACCAAAGGGGGTTTTTAGTTTCCTGCTGTGAGAAGCGAGCTTCCATGTAATATTTACCTATTTATCATCTTTTACCAACATTGGGAACATCCTCTTTCATTTCTTATGGGAGGTTCCCAATGAAAAATAAATTTCTTCCTCTTTATGCATCCCGATTGGAAAGTATTATTGGAAGCTGCTTCTCCATTTACCAATTTTCTATAATTCTATTCTTTAGTTTCTTATCTCACACATTCATAAATAAATACACGCATATCATGTCGGTGTATCTGTATCTACTGAGATGTACTTATTTTTTATACACTAACTTCTCACCTTACGGTTTTACAGGATACATTAAAACTTGTATCGTATATACAAACAGATACAAATAGGGTTTCCAAATTAAACATCCTAAGCGTTATTTGTAACATTTAACTAATGCATTTGGCTCATCGGCTCTCACCCAATTCTCTTTATAAGGAAAACGATTTATTTCATTAACCGCAAAGCAATAATCCTTCTGACTTTTACTATTTTTACTTCACCTACAAATAAAAACCACTTCTAATCAAATACGTAATCTTAGAGAGCTATTTATATTGATATTCCACCTTCGTATGCATAACGAAATGTATCACTAGAGCAAGAAATGAATCATTCAGTTTGGTGATTTAATTCTAATAAACCTTCGAGACTACGCACACCTCTTTCAATTCATATGTAAAAGAGTTTCCACATAAATCCGCCTAGACCATATCTTATTTCAGGGGGTAAGCAATATTAATAAAGCAACAGTAGCCATGTACATATTTACTCATAGGATAGTTTATAAACACTGCCACACTAACATAAGTTGCTACGTACTTTATTTCACCGAGAGAAAACCAAGATTACAAGATTATGTAACGCTTTTTCCCTATACATACCAATACAACAGAGAAAAATTTAACTTTAATAAACAGTTAAAAGCGTAAAAAGGGAGACAATGCATGCCTGTAGTGGTACAACAAACTTTACTACTGTTTTCAAGCTCGGCAAAAACTGGAATGAGTGTTTACCATTTACCATACCAGGAAAAAGGTGTGTTTCCCGATCTATGCATAAGTGCATATAACATAACTTGGTTTATACACAGAAAAGTATAATATAAACCTCTTCAGCATCCACATTATAACACTTTATAGTGTTATTTCTAAAGAAAGTGCCTTTAAACCACTCAGAAAGCACTAATATACCTCGGTAAGTATATTTGTGTAATTACATGAATTTAGTTATGCTGCACTGCTAAAAAGGTACTACTAGATAATATGCGTGTAGAGTGTATTTGCATTACATAATAAAACAAAGTATGCATAGTACAGCCACCTACTACTTGGTACTTGATGTATATGCGAGTATATACGAATGTATAACATTTCACAATCACTCCTCGCCTCATTCTGTCTTCTGTCCAACAAATTCCTCCTCCCGTCAGTTTCGTCCCGTCCTCAAGGCTGTCAAACACACTCCCTGTCCATTCCACAGTCTAAATCGTGCATGCCATTCATGCCACCCAAAGCCAACATATGGAACTATGAAGGAAAAATTAATGCTTCTCTAATAAAATAACCATATTGCTGTATAGCAATCTTTTATAGAGCAATGCTTCCTTTCATGCACCTGTCATTTTCATTTAACAATCAAAGAAATAAAAACAGGAAAATCCAATGTGACTCTATTGAAACGAAACAACGTTTGCTATTCTATGCTTAACTTTAATGTATGGTTTCATGCAAGTGGTCAAATCAATTTCGCAAATATTCTTAATTGAAATGCCAAATAAGTGGACATACATTCTATATTAACTTGTTGCATTGACGTATTGCAAATACTAATAATTATTTCCACACATCCTGTCTATACATGAAGACGAGTCTAAAATATTGAAAACAAATTAATTTTACACTAATCTAGTATTAGTAGATTTTTATTTTTTTTTGTTGGTGTCATTAAATATTCATACAAGATCCAATAACACACTACACTTGCATGAAATTATCATAATTGAAAAATCCGGTATGTCGATTTTCATGTATTATTTAATTTGCTAGTTGTAGTAATAAGTTTTGGACAAATCTGAAAAAGCGGTTTGAGGAAATGTTTGCGTATGGTTCTTGTAGCCGAAAGAACAAAGCTTTGTTGGTCTGTAATTGTCCAAAGACGCTACCATAAATAATAAAGCAAATCTAGGAACTGTGATGGCTATTACATATGGAAGTTGCTGCCCAACTAGATAAATTTAGTGGACTAATTTCCAGAGTATCCTTAACTAACACTAACTAATAGCGAGATCGAAAAATAAGGGCGGAGTTAGGGAGTTCTAAGAAATGACTTCATAGACAGGAAATAAGTATGATTTAATGTTATATTTGACTGATTTAGTCTACAATGCCAGACGGTAACCACACATACAATATTACATAGCCACAAATATACAAACTCCATAAGAGAAATGTAAACTTTAGAGTGTAATGCAAAGAAGCCTAAACTAAAATAAACTCTCCAGAGCAATCCTATTACTACAATTACTTTATACGTGAGAGCAGTTTAACTTATTGCCAGTCAGGAACACAGAAATTGTACGAAGTACAGAATGAATGAAGAAACGGAAGAGAAGCTGGCCATTTGGAGAGACTGCGAGTTGATGTAAAACGGTGCCGGTCGTCTGTCGGCTATGAGTTCATAATAGGTAATAATCTGTAATAGGTTACGTTCAGTTAAGAAAGGTGAGTTTAAATGTGACTAGGCTGGACAGAACTTAACCAAGTAAAGATCTGGGAGTCTTGCTTGTCTTCAGTGTAAAGAAAACTAAACAAGCCTTCGTGTTTTACCTGCAGTATCAAATAGAATGAACGAAATGTATATACTTAAGTGTAGTAATGTCTGTAAGTTGTGAAAATGCATATATATTATGCATATAAAAGTAATGCAGTAACTATGTACCTAGGTATGTAATTTCTATACTATTGCCTCAATTAAGGGGCTTGCAATACAATGTACAATGCGTTGCGTACAGAACGGTACGTTACGTTTGAAAGTATAGAATTAAAAAGCATATGATCGGGCAGCCTATGCCAACAAACAAGTAGGTACGTATGTAACGAGACCTACTGCAATGATTTCTTGCACGCACATCACACAAGGCACAGCTAAATAGTTAACTTTGCTTTTGTTTAGTAATAAATAGTAGTAGTCCGTCCGTTTGTTTCGCAACGAGTCAGTTGAGGTAGGGTTGATGTTCAGGGCTGATGCAATGATGTGGTTACTTGTTTTAGGAAGAGGTAAAACAAAAGGTAAAAGATAATAGTAAATAAGGTGAGGTGTACTAAGATGAGTTTATGCTGGCGCTATGCTGCAGATACATTAGCAATACCTGGCTTATTCAAACACGGGCTCTTCAAAACGTCTGCGACTGTAATAGTATAAATATAGGAATACTATACGGAAGAATAGAGTAAAAAGATCAGTACACAATAATACATCATTTGGTTAACCTCCAAGTGTAAATAAATAGCAAATATGGATAGGTAATAGGGACTTACCTGGTAGGAAAGCAAAAGTTCTATACAGACTCTACTACTACGGTACTTACATATTAGTTAGTAGTAAATACACATACACGAGATCAGTAAAGTTCCGTATTGAAAGAACCCGTCGTCGGTGCGGTGAGGATCAAAAAGGTAAAGACCTGAAAAGTGAAGCGGTCAGTTGTGGAAGAAATTGTCTGGAAGAACAAGAGGGAAAAGAAGGCGTGGCAGAAGCTGTAAGGGACAAGATAGAGAAAAGTCAGAAAATTTTCTCAGAAACAATGCATCCATGGCGTCGCTTGTCGGGGCCTACTATCAGCATCACTAATATCACTCTTCTACTTACTATATACAGTGACCAGACTACATACACTGCACTATCAGAAATGCGGACGAATCTAGTCGATCTCTTCATATTGCAAGAGAAACATTGTTGTGGAGTACATAAGTACGGAGTACCGCAGCAGTAGTAGACAGATAAGGAAACAATTGACTATTGAATCTCAAAAGTCACACCGACCGTGCAATGATAACAGAGCTGGACATGAACATCACAGGCTTTGAATGTATATTTTGTATTATGCTTCTATATTTGAAAGAGTCTTATCGTTAAAAGGCTGTAAAGGATAAATACTCGTGGCAAACACCATATAATTACGCATTAAAGCCTTGTTACGTAAATATCATCATGCAAAGTGTACAAAGGGACTGATTTTGAGGGAGATGCCTTGCTGTGCCTGCCTAGTACTATACAATGACATTTTAAAACAGCTCTGATACGATTATAGATACCACTGCTATGTGTGAAGCAATAATGTTTCTTTAACCTGTCATAAAATCTTTAAAGAAAGGTGTTGATTGTAATTTCCACAACGTCATTTGTACTACATAGTTTTACTATGTTGATTTTATCACACGCAGTCATTCTCACCTTTTGTTGGTGGGTATCCGACAATTTTAGCTTTGTAAATAGTTTTGGTATCTGTCTCGATGAATATCAAATCCACAGTTCAATGATGTTCAATGCCCCAATTCTTTATAATAAAAAGATTTTGTTGCATTCAGTTGTAAGTAATAGTAGCATGTTTTTTATATTTCATCTATACTTTGTCAATCAAACAAAACACTGCTTATTGAATATGATTGCCCAAACAAGACCAAATATTCAATATATTATCATGTATATCAATATTGCATTCTAATCTTTGTATATAGAAGTATACAACCTTAACCGGTAAAATCTCGGTTTGTATTTACCGACTATACCGATGAATTACGTTTCTAATTTTGACTCAATTCATAATTCTTTCAATCATCAAACCGAAACGACTTCAGTTCACTTTGTTTCGCCTTTCAAGATGAATGGAGAATCGAAACAGAGTTAAAAAAAATGAACTTCATAGATCTCAGTCAGCTTATCATCACTCTCAAGACTGTAAAAACTGTTCACAATAGCACACGTCATTCATTTATGTGTAGTTATTCAATTTATACTTCATCAATTGAAAAAGCATGATCCATGTTTCAAGACTCAAGTCTGAAAGCTAACGAATCAAGATTATACTAATGATATCATTCATTTCTCAATAGGAAATCAATTATGCTTTTAAAACATCAAGGTACTATTGTGGAATATAATGCACTCATAAAATATCAACTGAACAATAATGAACTTTAAGTGCAAATCACAAAGTAAATACTAAATGTAGAAACAGTGCAGAAATACTGCTATCATAAAAGTGGTGTTTACAATGGTAACAACAATGCATGCAATTATAGAATCTACAATTGATGTGTAATGTTAATATAATATATAGCAACAGAAAATCTTTAAGGGGAATACAATGACAAAAACTAAAACAACGAATCTAATACTGCGCCAATGTGCTTTAACTCTATTACAGCCCTTGTTAGCATTTGCGCAACAGTAAAAGTGTTGATTGACCAATATAATTATTACATTAATGTATGTATAAGTTACAACAGCAGGAAATGTGATTGATATAATCGGCAACACAATACAAGCCATAAAATAAAAAGATAACAGTTAAAAGGTTTTCTTTCATCAAATTTAAAAGGATCAAGTTTGATATTCACCCCATAAAATCATTTAATCAACATGATTCAGTCTCTATGCTTCAACCGCATCTCGATTAATCAAATAATCAAGTTAAATTCTATATTATAGAATATAACCTAATTAGATCATTGACAATGTAGAATAGAGTAGGTACAATAAGTTACTTAAAATTCGCAAACATCAAAGGACCATATAAGAATGAAGAATCATGACTGCAAAACAATGCTAAGAAATATTAAGTAAGCATATAAGTTTATTGGGCTATTATTTACATAGACTACTACCATAGATTCAAATTGACAGTAATACTACCGCAGCTTCTATTGGTGGAGGTAGAGAAATGACAGAAATGAAATGCTCGTAATTTTAATGGGTAGGTAGACACATATTATTATTACATCTATGGCACACAACGATGCCACAGCTTTGCCGACAAAATAGAATGGCAGAAAAGAGAAGGTACCGCATACCGGCATGGATAGAGGAAGTAAAGAACAGAAAGTCAAAGCTAAAGCAAACAATTGAATCAAACGCACCGATTTTGTCTATCTCTTCTGTAATGTTATACAATGCTTTGCAAGTCTACACAACGAGCATTGGAAATCCATACTACATTACATTGCTTATATTATATAGTGCTTTGCAAAGAAATAGAAAGACAGAATTGCCCTAACAAAGTCAGAACAAGACATTTTATGGAGAGAGTATTGTATTGTAGTAATTGTAACATTGTGTATGTATTTATTGAGCAAGCACATCGTTACGGCCAATAGTAGTGTTCATTGTATTGTGCAGAATTGAAGCTTTGGAATATTCTATGCAATGTAAAAATGATCAAATGATCATTGTACAAAGTTTGTAACAAACACGTGTCCCTTTATTTCTCTATGGTGCTTACATCTATTTCCTACCCCTCCATGCTCTTCTAAAATGATGATTATCATTACTAGAAACGGAAGTCGTCATATTTTCGAGCTAGCATGCGAGATATTTTCTTTTTGGAATCTCAGCAGAATACAAGATTAGCTTCATGCAAGGAAAGGTACAGAGATACAACTTTATAGGTAAAGTCTTTTACATGTACAACATACAAATGCGGCAAATTACAGGCATGCCGCTATTATACGTTTAATGCAAACAAAGATTCAAAGAAAACGAATGGAAATACAATTCCTATGTAGAGAGATTCAAGCCGACCTTTTCAGCATTGCCATTTCCTGCTGTAAACTCCTTTAAAATTCAAAACGCACCAAAACGTCACCCTACTGAAAAGATATTACCTTCAAATTAGTATTACTGCAGTTTACACAGATCAATAAATCGCACTTGTTTTACAAGAGAAACTTTATGTAGATAAGTACGAAATATGTGGAAGAAGCAACCGTTTCCGAAGCACATTCTTTTCTAAAAAGCACAGCATAGTAACTTCTGTTAATTCAACAGTATTAAATAAAATTTGAGAAATTTATCCAAGCATTTCTACATAAATGTCGCTCAAAGGTGTTAAGGGTTAGTTTTGTAGAACCAGATGCAAGACGCACTTCCTAAGCGTGTACGACTTACGACGGAATGCTCAAGGTGTCACCTTCTCCAACAAACGTTATCTGATTTCAATAAGAAAGAAATGGTTATAAAACATTAAGTGAGATGAATGAATGGGTGAATTTTTCTTTCATTTTGGTGGATATTCCGTCACTCACGTACATTTGATTCAGTAATTCATTGTGCTGTTGATGTTTACGAGCAAAATGTGGCATTTGTTCATGCTTTAGTATTGTAGCGCTGAGATAAATAATGAAAGTATAAGGTCCATGGTCATGTCATGGCACGGGTTGTGTGTTTTCTGTTTCGGTTGTATCGTTATGTTGTGTAAGTAGTCTTTCCGTTTCGTATTTTATTTCAGTGGAAATTGGTGCTGACTATGCTATATCCAAAAAGTTGGGTGCTATTTGTACAATACAGTTGTTATATAATGCGGCCTTATTACATACTTAGAGAATAGGTAGCAGTTGTAAGTTGGTGCCAGCTCGGCTGCCAGTGACACATTTGAAAGGCGTAAAAATATTTGGTTGCGAGCTGTTTGTCTAGCCTAACAGGCCAAAGTGTTGGGTGATGTTAGGGCTTGAGACTTTTCGAGTGGTGCCGAGTACACTAGAGTGGAGTATGGCATGGACCATTTATGACAATTTTGCATGGTAGCATTGGGAAATCGCGTGTAGATAGAGGAGGTCACCTGGGTCAAACAAAGCAGACTGGAATAGAAAAGGTGGAGTTGACTAGGGGAGGGTACAGGGTGGGAGTAGAACGAATTATGTCAAGTCTCAACCAGCCTTTTCCTCTGTATCTGCCTTAATGCATATTTTCTACATTTACATTTTCCTCATATTTTCGCTTTTTACCACAGTTTACGATACAAGCACGTCTTCCTTATATTCTTTGTATTGTGTAATAGTCAATTATGTGCTATTGAGACTCTCTGTGTATTGCTTCCAATACTTCCGTGTTAGAAGGAAAATTGTAAACGTATAAGAGCATCATAGTATGCATAGCGTGTATATCACTTTTGTTGCAAAATAACACACAAAAATGAAAAACAAGTAAATCAGATTGTTTCCGAGACCTTAAAAGCTTAAGAATGAATACATGATACTTCCGACGAGGCATATCATGAGATAAAATTTATGAGGATTGACACATTTATATAGTAACGACAATACTAACAGCTCAGTTAGTATAAATAGGTAACTAATTAAGTGTATATTTATATACAGTAATTGGTAACAAATATTCTACAATTCTGTGTGCACAATAATAATGCATTCCCTACTAACACTAACACTAAGTACACCTACGACCTACCTATGTGCTTAATATAATTTGCTTGTTATAATACAATAAAGTATTAATATAATTAGCATTAAATTGATTGATTGAATCTTTGATTTCAGGTTCAAGTGTACTATGTGATGTTTTTTATTAAGCATAGCATATGTATACGGTCAATGGTAAAAATACATAAAATTAGTCTATGCACTGCAAACAATATTTATAGGTGCATGTTGCATAATGTACATTTTACAATTTGTAACAATCTTGAATTATTTTCTTTCAGCTACAACTACAAGTAAGTAAGTAGTAACGCTATGCAATTTCATGTGCCTTCCCTCTTTCATTCATTCAGAGCACACTCGCTTTCATTGCTCATAGAATAAAAATTTTATGAGCAATTTAACATATTTTTTCACCTTCATGATTTCCACCGCATTACAAACACACCACAATTCATGCCACGATTACGATACAATGACAATACATTCATGGCTTACAACGTAAATCACAGTTCATGCACGTTTCAGTCTTTTACAATACAATATTGCATTATTACCATTAGATTACTTCAGTTGCATTACATCGCACCCACCCTGGTAGTTCTATCCCAACCACCAACTTCAGTGGACCGAAAGATGCACATTGCATGGTACATGAATTATAAAGCCATGTCCTTTTTTGCCTTCTGGAAATATGCACCTTTTCTCTTATTTTTTGTCTTCTTAACATAATACTATGTAGAAGTAGTAGCAACCACACATACAATCTCTACTAGAGAACGCAAAATGCAACCAACACAAGTTCAGACTAAAGCTTACATTTAGTGGGAATCTCATGTACTTATATTAGATAATTCTGAATAAACGTACTGTGTTATATTATGGCCCATCCCTTGATATTGCATTAATGCAAGATGTCATGCATACAAATTTCTTTTGGAAATAGGAATTGAGGTGAAAACCACCATTATATTTGGATAATTTCAGGGATACGCTACTCAGAGCTAAAAAGCTGAGAAAACCTTTGCTTCTTCTTCTATTCATAATGCATATAGATTCACACAATATTATGTAGTCTACTAAAGTAGTAGTAGTCTGCATAGAATAGAATAATTTTGTATATAGGTGCACATTATTTCAAACTGCATAATATTGTTATAATAGTAATATCACTACCTATACACAAAACTATAAGCTGGAGGAACGGTAGCAGAAGAAAATTGCATGGGTGTTTGCTCCTCTTGTTTCCTACACTCAGCGAACATGCAGTTTGACAGCACCAACCCCAAATTAACGTGCTTGATTCGCTCAATTAATTACAGATCAATATAACAGCGCACATGCCAGTCATAATATACATATGAAATGAAATGACGCGTTAACTTGTCTAAATTGTTTTGTAATTGTCACAATTCCCATCCACAAAGCATTGTCAGTACAATGCTACTATGCTACATGCTTGTCCCCTTATGCACTTATATATTAATACTATACAGCATGCGGCATTATTTCATTATTTGAACGATTTTGCATATTATATGGTGAAATGTGTAGTGTGTCGATCGCTTTCTCAAAACTTTTCCCTACCGCCAAGGGCCAGTTAATTTTTTACAGATGAGGATGAAATTTTATATGCTAAGTATTTGAAATATGCTCTACGTGTTTAAGTATGTAGTACAGTTTTACAAAATTCCGTATAGTATGAGACGCAGACAATATGAGATGGTCCTTGTGTGTTTACTCCGATAATGTTGCATTTCCCAACATAAACTTATGAATCAAAGATATAGCAGCGCAAGCTGTAAAATATGGCAAACTGAGACACATGTGAGACCAAATAATTCTCATCGTATACTAAACCATCTAAAGGATTTGTATGTAATAATATATTATAACATTTAATTTTGCTTCCTGAAGTAAATATTTAGGTATACTACTAGGAAGATATGATGTATGAATTTGAAATGAAGGTGAATCAATATAGAGTTTAATATGAACAATGAAAAAATAAATCGTATCAATTTTTTAAACGTGGGTATCTGTATTGTGGTATATTTGTACATACTTATCTGTATTAAGTACATAAACTCTCAATAATTTAAATTCTCAATGAAAGAAAAACACCATAAATGGTTTACACCTATTTCCCTGGACCCCACAATAAAAAGGAGACAAAGGTGGATTTATTATTTCATGATAAATTGATGCATGCCTATCCTGAGCAGAAACACCTTTTTAATAGCAGGTACATACGTAGTAGATAGTAGGTACCTATACTACATACCTATACAGTTTACAGTAGCTATATACAATGTATTTAACACCATGGACTTACATAATACTGAACATGCACCCATTCTGATATCTCTTTCTTCAGGAACAATCAAACTGCAAGTTAGTGACATTCCAATGATAGCGAATACCAATATACATGTAGGTATATGTAAATATTCATCTTGCATTTGTAAATGATCGGAAAGTTCCACCAGATATAAATAATATAGCATTTGTAGGCGTTGTAAGGATGTTCGTGTGTGTACATTGACATACCTAAGTATAATATTTACTGTGTAGAAGATATTTATAATTACATCGATGATTATCTTTACTAACCCTTACGATGATGTAGTTGACTGCAGATTCTATAGAAAACAATTCCCACTACTATTCTTTGTAATTGTTACTTGTTCCTTCCAACAATAAGTTGCTTTTACACCTTATTATTCATTCTAGACCACACTTATTCATACATAGACAGCACACACATACCACACTGGTACATTACATTGCATTCGCATTCGCAAGAGAAAATACTAAGGTGTTGGTATTTATTTACTCACAGTTTATTTAGGTATGTAGTAGTAGTATGTAGTTCACAATCTAATAACCGTGTGCCTATTTACCATGTGCTATTATTCGTATTGTTAGTTTTTATGTTTCAACGTAAAAACAGATTATGGATAAGATAAGTTTTTACTGAACTTGAATAAAAATCCGAACCAAGTACTGCATGCAATGAGAGGAAAACTTATAATTACTGTCTTTAATTAACGATAAAACCATGCACTTAGATACATACGTACATGATGCATACTATTCTCTACACGAGCAATGCCATTTTTACGCATATGAAAGTACCTACTTAAACACAATGCAATGTGGTTGCTGACCTACACAGACATAAGCTCTCAGCCCTATGCTGCATGTACAAATAATATGACATTCTAAAAAGTAGATTTGATATGACTCAATCGTACTACTGCAAATAGGGAAAGAAAAACAATAAATTAAAATCACGCCTGTACTGTCTACTTTACTTACATAAAACTTACTAATACAAATTCCTATACGTACCTTCTATATTATATCCCAAAGGTTGTACACAGTTTAAGCATTAAACATTCCCACACCAGTTCATGGCACCCTTTTTTATTACTATCATTTACTTTACTATACTACACATTTAATACCACGAATTAGAAACGAATAGATAATCAATATTAAAATACAAATTTTTAAATACTACTACTAATATATTTCTTCGAAATACCTACGTACTACGTATTGACTTTGGGAAGCCCTTGCTTTTGGTCTCATACTGCTACTGCTACACCTCATCTAAAATTCAGCTTGATTAATGCAGGCTTAACAAATAACTTTTAAACATACCCGATTAAGCTTAAAAACATGACTTATAAAACGATTTGAAAATAAGTCTCTGTAAAAATTAATGCTGTGGATTTTTATAAAATACGCAATCTCTCGTAAGCTCTAGTTTAATTTCATGCACACTAAAAAAAGTCGTTTCTGATACAATTTTTAATGCATACAATGTTATTATTAAGTTATCAGCATCAGATGCTAGAAATGTTTGAGTTCAGTAGTTCTATAGGGGTGAAGCGATAACTAACTGATGGTTTAAGAATGGTTTAAGTAACTTTTACTTAACAGGGTATTTTATGCAACCACAAGCACAGGTTCGGTTCGTAAGATTATGTTTTGTATGTAAATTCTACATAGCTTAACTACTATAGGTATTTACATTTACAAGATACAATTGTGTATATTACGTTTTAAAAAGCAGAATCGACTTGACACATACAAGACATGTAAAATACAATGGAATATGGAATAAAACTTGGGCTAGCATTAGCAGGGCAAAAGTGAGAATGAGAATTGAGATATATTTTGCCGACAGAAAAGTAGCTGCTGCGAGAGAAATGAGAATACTTCATAGCTCTGATTTTAAAGGATTGTATGCTCCATCTACTTTGGAGCGTTTACACCAGCTCCGCTAAGTCTGAGTTCAACAACAAATCTTGCCGGTCTTATTTAACATTTCAGCACATTTTGTGTGATCTGGAAATTCTCAATATTTTGTGTGTAACTTTTCATATGTCAATCATTTCCGAAGTAATTAAGTTATTAATTTGAGTTGTATCATACCCAACCGGAAGTTGTATTATAGAAAAATAGTTCCCGTCCGCTGTGAGCTAGTTAAATTAATAATTTTTTGGGTGTTTGTTGCTGAAAGTTTCACAAGTAATTTGAAAAACAATGCCGCCAAAGAAAGACCAGCCGGCTGAGAGACAGATTCTTCTTGGACGAGTAGGAACCAATTTAAAAGTTGGGATTGTTGGACTCCCCAACGTGGGGAAGTCCACTTTCTTTAATGTACTCACAAAGAGTGCCATACCCGCTGAAAACTTTCCTTTTTGCACCATTGATCCGAATGAAAACAGGTAATTCTACAATGATGAATGAATGGAATAATAGATGATGTTATGTCATATTATGTATTATGTCTAGTCTAAACGATTATTATATTATACCCTAAGGCTATCGCTATAGCTTATGCATAACATCGACATGAGACATGAGGACATGACATCTTAATACGATGTATGATGTATGAATTAATTAAAGTTATATACCTACACATAGTTGATCGTTATTAATAGTTGACAAATAAATGAATATCAGTATATAATGTATAACTAGATGTATGAAAAGTTGTTTACATGCATTCATACAATTAATGTGACTGTTTGCAACAGTTGTCGAGTTTAGGAAGTCCCTAGTTAAGAGCAATTGTACTCACAATCAGTTGGACTAAATCAATTAACTGTACATACTGCTGAGTTCTGAGTTGACATTATGACACAATATTAATGAGCTAACCAATTACCGAAAATTATTCCGTATGTTTTATGTTTTTAATAACTGTATGTGTTAGTAAGTAATAATATGTATTAGTTTTAGCCTCTGGATAATGAGAATATTGAATAGGTTACTAAAAAAATCTTTAATGAATTATTAGGTAAATAGGTTTGTAAATCCTAAAAGCTGTTCCCCACCCCCCCACGAACGATATTTTTTTCGTGTAGTGTAAACTGTTTTCTGTTTTATGCAACTTATTTAAAGGAGATTGAAAAGTGTAGACGAAAGAATGTTATTTGAATAGAAAAATGCTTCAATTGTCATGAATTGAATTCAAAAACTAAAAAACTCTATTTACCTTTTGCGAAACAGCAGCGTTTTTTTATTTACACATTCTGCACCATATAGCTCAATTACTATGCTGTATTTTAAGTTTTTACTACAATGCTGAAAATCTTAAAAACTTGTATCGTATGCGGACCTGTACATAGTACATACTTAATATTATGCATTCAGTTTTTCAGTTTAATCTCATGATCACAATAAATTATTTTTATGTACGCTCATAAAAAGAAATCTTAATCTACAATTATATTATGGCATTATGGGCTTTTTATTTTATGTGCGTAATTGTAACTACTCACTAAACAATTATGGTTTTACTTGTTTTCAGGGTTGCTGTACCGGATGAAAGATTTAACTACTTATGTGACTACCATAAACCATTGAGGTATGTTATGTACTTACTTATGCTATTCTGTATGTCTTGTATGTCTCTTTCTAATGGATACAAACCACGCACTCTAGTTAAGTGTCACTAGTTAACTAGTTATAATTTCTTTGAAAAATGAAACAGACTGCTAAAAAGCACTTCATAGAACTGGTTGTGCAACGAATGATAAACTTGCTGTTTTATGCATTTGAATAATTATTAAGTGACGAAGTCAATTTATGTGAAGACCAAAGCTGTCTGTCTGTCCGTCCTTCACCACGATAACTTAAGAACGCGTTGAAATATTTTGACCAAATTTGGTATACACACTAGTAAGGTCATAATATGTGAGGCTAAGTTCGAAGATGGGGTCAATCGGTTCACTCCTTCATG